>CALSBW010025550.1:739989-753986 GCA_943590975.1 Lindbergichthys nudifrons
ACATGTTTACTTCAATACAGTTTAGAACCATATCTGTTTACTTCACAATGCAGCATCATCATGATGAACTGGAAGCTGTAAGCAAGTTTTCACCATCATCACCAACAATTTCATATTCTAAAAGCAGGCTCGTTAATTTTGAGAATTACTTCCTTCTAGGCTAAAATGTATTAACTTAGCAAGCATGCTCATCATATCTTGTTATTTAACCAATCAATCTAAACAATGTCATGCCAATACAAAACATACAACTTTACATAATAAGCATCAACTATAGCTACTTACGTCTCTTTGGTGTTGTGCTGACATTCTGTTAGGGACTTCGACATCACTGCTGGAAAGGTACTGCTTGTACAGCTTACCTCTTCTGCCCTTTGTCTAAAAAAAGACAGTATATAAGATGGTGAAGTAATACTAAGTTATCATATGTGTCCATTAGTTAGCTAGATGTTAGAGCTATTATTATTATTATTATTTGTATTATTATGTAATCCCACCCTGCCCTGCATATTTACAGTATTAGGAGCATTCTTAAAAAATAAATGAATACAATATATAAATAATAAAATAAAATATACACAGCATAGTTATCATTACCTTAGTGTGTCTGTATTCTGTTGATCTTGGTTTTTTTATATTGACGTCCGATAAGAACTCCTTGTACTTTGACTGTACTGGTGGCATATTTATAATATATAATTGTTAGTCATTAGCTCCAACAACTAGCTAGCGTTAAACCAGACCAAGGGCTATAAAGTAACATCACGTGATGCAGGTCCAGTATACATTGTGATTGGACGAGTCACTCACAACGTCCAATCACAATGTAGCAGTTTGCCCGCCGACTGTGGTGGAGCCAAGTGCATCGGTGGACGGTTATTGTTTGAAATTAAGCAGCCAGACTACAACAATTCAACATGTCTCTGCTGGACCTACCAACATTTGGACTGTTCTATTTCCCAGACGGGTCGGTTAGAGCAGAAAATACATCTATCATAAAGGATGTAAACAGGGCTGCAAAAGTTACAGTTACCTGCAGGGAAGACCTCGATTTGGAGCAAGGCTGGATAGAGGTGATTTGGCCTGCCAAACGTCGACCGCAAAAGGAGTCGAAGCCAGTTGCAGCCAAATTGCTGTTCGTAGGAGGTAAGTTAAAAATACAAGTTAAATGATTCTGAAAAAATCTTTATAACGTTAGCTAACTTTGGATATAGGCCGTGTCTCAATTCAGGGGTTTCATCCTTCGAAGGGTGCATTCGTAGACCGCATACGTCACTTCCGCCGAAAGAAGGCTGTCCCAATTTTAAAAAAAGACGAGACTCCTCCGAATGCAGCCTACTTTTCCCCAATTTGAAGGATACATCTGATGTACACTCCGCGGCCTACCATATCCCCGGGTGCAATGCGCGCAGGGAAGAGTGAGTTTTTTTCAAATGAAATGGCTTCCGGTCTCCCCAGCAGAGTGGATTTAAAAGCAGCAGCAAGCGGAGGAATCACTAATAAAAGTGAGTATTGGGTTTTAACTTACTTTAAATTAACTAATGTCACACACGTCAAACCCAAGGGGCATTATAACGTACATTTTCGTTAAATAATACGGATAAATATGTGACGCTAACTAGCTAGCTGGACGTGCTGCACTGTTGTTTACACTTATTTTTAATTCAATTCAGAAGTTTACTAAATTAATACAGAGATCTTGGCTCTGTTATAGATAAGTTATAATTTATATTACATAAATAGACCAAAGTGAAAACATTTAGACCGGTATAGCCTACAGTACGGTGGGATTTATAAAAGGCTACCCTGACGTGTAGCTGCTGTTAGCTTTATTTATTTCTCTGACATGTTCCAATTTTTTACTGTTTATTAAACTTTGGGACAACATTACAACGTTTGTGTTCAGCTCATGCTGCTTTGAGGTAGGGCTAAAAGAAAAGCCTATTTTAAATATTTCCACCAGATTTGATCATCTTTTATTTAGGTTAAAGTGTATTTAATGTATCCTAATCCCATAATAATAAGACAATCAAAAATAGACAGCAGCCTTTTGCTTGATGTTAGTTTGTGCAGTGCTGTCAAAGGGATGCAAGTGTGACTGTCTTCATCTCTTTAGTTTAAAAAAAAAAACAGAACAGTACATCATTTTAAATGATCCTTTAGGGATTGTTTGTCTGAAATGCTTAGAGTTACATCTTGCAATAATACTTCTGCAACCCTGTGTTTAATATGATTAATTCACTTTTTTCTTTTTCTCTGTAATTAGTAAAATTCTGGAGAAATTGATCTGCTGGAGAAGGACCCCTAATCTGAAAAGTGCACAGCGGATCATCAGGACAGAGCTGCCATCCACCTGGACACCCCGTGGTGCTGGAGAAGGACCCCTAACCCCAGCGGATCATCAGGACAGAGCTGCCATCCACCTGGACCCCCCGTGGTGCTGGAGAAAGCAAAACGGCGATCAGGAACATCCTCCACCCAGACCTCTGCTTACTGCTGTCCTACAGACTTGTGTCTTAGTTTCGTATGTGTCCTTTCTTTTAATAGATATGTAACGATTATAGCTTGAGTCTGTCTGATTCCCCAAACAACTGCTTCTATATACTTGCTGCACATATAATACAAATAAACAACTCCGTAAACACACTTTTGCTGATATTTGTTTTACTGCTGGTGATGTTAAATAACATGATTTATTTCCTCTGTCTCAATGATGAAAGTTATCATAATAGAAGACATGAAGCTGCAGAGAGAGGATGGATATATTCTTACCTCTACTTTGTGATAAGATGAAAATACAATATTAAATTGTAATTGTTAAACACATTGTTTATTTCATTTACTGAGGTTTTAACCATTATTTCCAACATGTGTACATAAGCAGTGGAATAATAGGATATCTCTCTATGTCATTAAACTGTCTTCAGTTTAATTTGATTAATACAAAAAATAGGTAATAGAAAATGTTTAATTGTGTATTCCAGCAGAGCGGGGGGTCACGGTGCTGCTGGACCTGGAGGTGCTGACCTGGGGTCAGTGGGACATCATCTGGGCAGGTTTAGGGGAAGAAGGAGAATATAAACTGTTATGATCACAGCTATTAAGATTAGAACACTAATATTGTTAAGAATCAATCTATACAACATGCTTTTGTTCATTTAAAAAACATTGTTTTATTAGTACAGAAAAATTAAGACTTATTTTAAATATGAAATAATATGATTAAATTACATCAGCTATATATCATTTACTTGTTAACTTACTAATGTAACATTACTGGGGGCTAAAGGAACAGCTTCATCTTATTTACCTGGCCATGGTCCTCTTTAATTCATCGCCGACGGTGATCTCCAAAAAATGTAAAAGTAAAAGTAAAGTTTCTGGATCCTTTTCAGCTGAGTTAGCTTGTAAGCTAATTTGCTAGCAGGCTGCTGGAGCAGCGCAACCGAACAGCGCGTATCACGTGACGTAAACAGGCAGTGCTCCGTAGTCTACTCTAGACCGTCTCATTTCGTAGGCCACTCAGTCCAGCCTACCCGGTCTACGTGGGCTGGGTCCTCCGTGGACCGCGTAGGCTGCGTACTCCGAAGGGTGCAGCCCCTGAATTGAGACACGGCCATAGTCTCTAGAAATGTAACTGAAAGAGTTGCTTTATTGTCTAGCTAAGATAACGTTAGCTTGAGTCCAATTATGAAGCTCTATTCAGTAAAAATGTGTATAAGGCGGTGGGATATTTATCTCTTAGATAATATCTTAATTGTTATTTTCACATATGCAAATAAGGACTTGTGAGCTCCTGCAAGCACTGAACGTGCTCACCTTGCACTGAAGCTAATAACGCGGCGGTAAACCATAATCTGGGTCCTGCGGGGTGTTTTTTCACTCTCAGGGCTTCTTAATATTTAAAAACCTATTAATGTGTCATACTCAGTTAACGGTTATGAACTCAGCTAACTGAAGATATGAACCATTTTTTCCGAATGAAAGCACAAGTCTCACAAGAAGCATCTAAATTAGCCCTGAGCGAAAAAATGCTAACACACTTAGCCCAGAACACATGGTAAAAATAGCCTTATTACTTATTATTTTATTATTATAAAACGATAAAAACGCGGCTGAAGGTTAATCCATAGGTTAATCCAATGCGTCTGTGTCATTTAGAAATTATTACTGATAATCCTTCATTCCATTTTTATGTAAAAACAGGAGATTTCATATTAGCTGCTGATGATAGCAGCCAGAGCGAATCGCAGCTTCCGGTTCGGGATATGGCATGCTTTGCCCCAGAATGGGGTATTTTTTCACCTTGAAAAAATAAGCTCCAAAGCCTCAGCAGTAGTCAACTTCCTTGCCATACCTCCGACACTAAAAGAACGTAATCAAATGAATTATAATCGTACAATTAATTAATTACATATATACGGTGTGTGTATCAGTGTGAACAATAGTGCATGAAAAAGTGCTTGAAAGTGCTTACATTTTGTAATGTCAGAATTAACTGTATCTTGTTCACAGAAGTCTACCAAGAAGTGGTTCAAAAGTGGGATGCTTTCATGCGAGGGGAGGACATATTTTCGGTAGCCGAGTCCCAGAAAAGAGGCAGCAGAAGAAAGACATGTACAGTCAAACAAGTGAAGGAGGCTGTACAAAAAACGAACCAAGGAAAGGCAGTAAGTTTGATTGGTGTGTTTTGATGATTGATAGTTTGTGATTGAATGGAATGACATTGACTGATTTTGTTTATTGTTATAATATTCACTGACAAAAAATGTCCGTTTCACCTTGAATGATATTGACAGCTATGGCTTTTTGTTATAACGCATGGTCTTTTGTATTTTGAGGCCACTACATTTTCATCCTACGATTACCAAATGCTCTTTTTAAATACATGCAACGTCTGTGGATTAATGGAAAGTGTAGTCTTAATATGAGGAAATGTAATGTGGGTGAAATGTTGTTTTAAGTTACAAGCGTTAAGCCTGGTGTTTGGGTGGTAATTTTCCAAGGCACACTCAAACATGATGTATGTTGTCAGTCTGGTTCACAGATGGTGACTGCCATGGACGAACAGCTCAAGAGATCCCTACAGGCTGAGGAACCTCCAAGCCCTCAGAAGAGGTGACATCTGAATCACCTCAACACTCTTCAGATTCTGATGTCACCTCGATTGACCTTTTTGAGCCGATCAAAAAGCAACCATTTGTAGGTCTAAATATTTAACTGTTTTTTTCAAATTGTTGTGCAGTGTTTCCCATAAGATTTACAGTTTGTGGTGTGAAATTTGCACTAAAATTATTTTTCTCATTTTAGATTAGCAAATGGTCACAAAAATGTTATTTTCTGACCAGTGAGGAGGAGGAAGATGAGGAGGAGGACACTTGCATCCGTCCACAGAAGGAGCCAGCGTGCCAGCAGCAACCACAGAAGGTCTGGGTGGAATTGGATCAGGAAACGTTGGAGGCTCTGAAAGGTGAGTTGGTGCATGTGCATGCTAGTGATGCCTGGGTTAGCTCTGCAGCCACCTGAATTAGGGATCGACCGATATGGCTTTTTCAAGGCCGATACCGATTATTAGTAATCAAGGAGACCGATAACCGATATTTGGAACCGATATACATTTGCAGTAAAATCAGAAAATCTTGGTGTCAAAATGTAGAATAACACAAACTCCAACACAACTTATTTGAAATGCCTTTAAGCATATGTTTAATGAACTTTTCAACATCTTAAAACTGGTTTCCTCTCTGTGACCCTGAGTAAAGTAAATTAAGTAAAAAATAAAAACTACTAAAACTTGTTCTGAACTTCTGATATTTGAGACCGATAATCGGTCAAATGCGGGATATCGGCCTCGATAATCGACCAGGCCGATAATCGGTCGACCCCTAACCTGAATCCTCCCACACTAGTGATTCACCGATTCGCATCAGTGCACCAGCATAAACGTTCAAGATGCGAGTGCACCGGTTGAAAGTGCACATCGGCTACAGTTTGGGTTGAACTCGCAATGCATAGATTGTGGCGTCATTTGCATCGGTAAAAAACGATTAATTGATATCATATTATCCACTCATCCACTTGTCAGCACTCTGCAGAGACGATCTTTGATCTTTGCTTTGCTACTACTGTCACAATCTTATGAAGGACCCAAATGCAGCACTCAAGAAACCAAGGAGTATTGGTAATGTACTTTATTGGTAGAGGAATACCAGCAGAACAGTATCAGCCGGATAATGTGCAGGCCAACGAACCAGAGGACAGCGGGCAGAAGGTGAGTCAGGGCCGGGCAGAGGGTCAGGGAGCAGGCGAGGCGGTCAACGTAGGTACAGGCAGGGTCAGACAGCAGGCAAGGCAGGATAGTCCAAGGACAGGCAGGATCAGGGAACAGGCAGAGCAGGCAGGTCAGGGACAGGCAGGGTCGGAACCGGGTAGGCAATCTGGTAACAAATGCGTGAAAGACTAGCATGAAGGCAAAGTACGATCTGGCAACGGGTGTGTGTCTGGTGAGGGTTTAAATACTGGCAGTAAAGCTAATGGGTGCAGAAGAGAAAGAGAGTGAGCAAAAACGTGGATGTGGTTAACAGGTGAGACAGGTGAATGGAAAACTACTAGTGATTCTGACGTGATTCAAGATTGCGCCTGTGTCGGCTCGCCGCTCCCTCAGCTCTCTACCTTTAGCTATCCTGTTTTTGTTTTATGTTTGTCAGAATGTCTCTGCTCTGCTCGTTTACGATCGCCAAGCTCTCCTCCACCTCAGACCCTCACTGGAGTTGATATTGCTGCCCAAACCTACATCTGGCAACCATAAATCGTCCCCCCCCCTCTACTGTCTAATATTCCCACCTACCTGGGCCGGTTGCCCCTGCGCTTTAGACGACGGGGAAAGCGTGGTGGTGCACTGGTCCATCTAAAGGAAATACCTGACGGCTTCTTCTGGGACTTATCCACGCCTCGGATGTCATGGCCCTCCCGCTGCACGCCATGTGAGGGATCGATGGATTCGCCCTGTTTTTCCAGAGCTGCGGACTCTGCTGGGCCCGCTGGCAGCTCCTCCTGCCCGACTGACTGCTCCCGGCCCACGCGGCGTTCAACACGCACATCTTCGTCAGCTGAGACGCACTACACCATCGGCAAGCCCGGAGCGAAAACTTTGCATGGCTTTGCTAAATGCTAGGTCGATAGCAAACAAAACGTTCCTGCTAAACGACTTCTTCACCTCTCGTGAACTGGATTTTATGTTCCTTCCTCCTGACTGTGCATTCTTCAGCTCCCCCCGTGCCACCGGCCATGGTGGGGGCATAGCATCAGTGTTTAGAGCTAGCCTCCAATGCCGATTGCTTCACCCTGTAACTAGCTATGCTAGCTTTGAGTTGCAGCTTTTTGAACTGAACCCGGCCTCGCCTATACTCTGCGCAGTCGTGTATCGTCCGCCAAAGTGCAATAAGGATTTTATAAATGACTTTTCTGACTTTCTGTCCGGGATCATGGTGAAATATGATCGTGTTTTGATCTCCGGAGACTTCAATGTCCATGTGTGTTGCGAGTCCAAACCTCTGGTTAGGGACTTTTTAAATCTCCTTGATTCTTTTGGTCTCGTTCAGTCCGTGGCTGGCCCAACACACGAAAAAGGACACACCTTGGACTTAGTATTATCGTTTGGACTGTCTGTATCTGTGGATGAAATATGTGCAGCAACGCGTATCTCAGACCATTTACCGGTTCTGTTTACAACCTCGATCCCTTCCGCAGGAGTCGAATCACGTGCCCCTGCGCGTCGTCTGCGTTCGATTAACCCCTTGACTGCCTCACAGTTTTCTGATGTTTTTAATGCTTCTCCGATCTGTAAATTAGAGGTGAACTGTGTTTTTAGTGCTGATGAGCTTATCTCCATGTTTGACTCGACATGTACACTAATACTGGATTCTGTTGCTCCTTTTACGCTTAGACGCACCAAAGTTCTCTCAGAGCCGTGGCTCAATGACTGTCCTCGCGCTCTTAGAAGCACCTGCAGGCGTGCAGAGAGAAAATGGAAAAAGGATAAACTCCATGTCTCCTTAGAAATCCTTCGTGCTTGCCTTTCTGACTACCAGACGGCAGTCAAAGCAGCCAAAACAGAGCACATTTCTCTGTTCATCTCCAAAAACAGCCATAAACCTCAAGTTCTTTTTAATGTCCTCAACTCTATCATTAATCCCTGTGATGTTTCTTCTATTGTCCCATCGACTACTCTCTGTGATAAGTTTCTTACATTTTTTATTGAAAAAGTATCTGCTCTTAGGCTAGCCCACACTAGTGCTACCCCAGATCCTGCTCCTTTTCTGTGCCCTGCTGTCCTCGACCACTTTGAGCCTGTATCCCTCTCTTCTCTCTCGGATGTAGTCAAGCACCTGCGGCCGACAAACTGCACCTCAGACAGCATTCCTGCTCGCCTTCTCAGAGATGTTTTTGATTCAGTTGGAGCAAGTATTTTATTACTTATAAATACCTCTCTTAGCTCAGGATGTGTCCCAGCTGCCTTCAAACATGCCGTGGTTAAGCCAATACTTAAAAAGAAAAATCTCGACCCTTCCATTCTCGCAAATTTTAGGCCCATCTCCCAGCTACCTTTTTGATCAAAAGCCCTGCAGCGAGTAGTCTACGCCCAGCTGCAGTCTTTTTTAACCATCCATGGAATCCATGAAAAGTTTCAGTCTGGCTTCAAACCCATGCACAGTACTGAAACAGCCCTTTTAAGAGTTTTTAATGATCTGCTCCTAGCCGCCGACTCAGGTAGCCCAGCTGTCTTGGTGCTGTTAGACCTGACAGCTGCCTTCGACACTGTGGACCATAGCATCCTGCTGCGACGGCTTGAACAGTCCGCTGGCATCACAGGCTCTGCCCTTGCATGGTTCAGGTCCTACCTGACAGACCGTAGTTTCTCAGTGCAACTAGGTGCCTTCTCCTCAGCCATAGCCCCTCTTACCTGTGGGGTTCCCCAAGGCTCGATGTTGGGCCCCATCCTTTTTCTACTGTACACACTACCCCTAGGTTCAATTCTCACAAAACACAACATCCCCTTCCACTGCTACGCCGACGATGTACAGATCTATCTGCCACTCAATTCAAATGTTAACTCATTACAGCTATTGATGGACTGCTTAGCAGAGATCAAATCCTGGCTGAGCCAAAATTTCCTCAACCTCAATGAGAGCAAGACTGAGGTTATCTTTTTTGGACCCCAACCTCTGGCCTCCCAGGTTGATATTCTGGGCTCCCTCAAAAATAATATCCTCCCCTCTGTCACGAACCTAGGAGTGACTTTCAATAGCGCTTTTAAATTCGATAAGCAGGTCAGCAGCGTAGTCAAAACCTGCTTTTTTAAAATACGACTATTGGCCAAGACTAAGTCGTTTTTATCATTTGAGGACCTGGAAAGGGTTATTAATGCCTTTGTTACCTCGAGGTTAGACTACTGCAACGCTCTGTACGTGGGTATGGACCAGGCGTCAATTAAACGCCTGCAGCTAGTCCAGAACGCAGCTGCACGTCTACTCACTGGCCACAAAAAGCGTGACCACATCACCCCAATTCTGGCCTCACTGCACTGGCTTCCAATTCGGTTCCGAATTGATTTTAAACTCCTTTTATTTGTTTTTAAAGCCCTAAATGGGCTGGCTCCGGCATATATAGCTGAACTCCTCCAGCGCTACACCCCAGCCAGAGCTTTAAGGTCTGCTGAGGAGCTGTTGCTGATAGTGCCCAAGACCAGGCTCAAAACCCGAGGGCACCGAGCCTTCGCAGCAGCTGGCCCGAGGCTCTGGAACACTCTGCCCCTCCATGTGAGGTCGGCCCAGACCCTAGGGGTTTTTAAATCTACTCTTAAGACACACTTCTTCTCCCTGGCCTTTTAGTCAGAGCGGAGCACGACTCCTGACTTTTCCCTGTGTTTTCTTTTTAAATATCTGTTGTAATTTATTGTCTTTTATTGTGCTTATAGAAATGTGTTTTTATGTGATTGTAGTTATTACATGTACAGCACTTTGGTCCGACCAAAAATCGCTTTTAAATGTGCTCTATAAATAAACTTTGATTTGATTTGATTTGGTGAATGATGGAGCAGACTGTGACAACTACGGAGCCCGCGAGCCGCGTCACAGTTATCAACAAACATGGAAGTCGAGAAGAAAGAAATACACAGCGCTCACGGCCGGCACCGCCCTGAATGTGTTCTTAAAACGGCATCATTGAAGTTGCGCTGACAGGCGACAGAGGTCCACCTTGTCCCCGCAGCGAGGCTACCTCATATTCAATCGGAGAAATGCACAATTTTCGACTTCCTTAACTCGTAGCTCTGTTGCGACAATTACGAGTAACGTTATCACATCAGGTGCGCAGAGGTGGGAGAAGTACTCAGATCTTGTAGTTAAGTAAAAATACCATAGTGTATGAATACTCTGTTACAGTAAAAGTCCTGCATTCAAAATGTTCCTCAAGTAAAAGTATAAAAGTAGCGACAGTAAAAGTAATCATTGTGCAGATTGGTCCATTTCAGAATAATATATATGATATGTTTTATAATGATTGATCATGAAAGTGTTCTCAAAGCTGGTAAAGGTGCAGCTAGTTTGAATGACTTTGTATACTGCAGGGTAGCTTGTGAATTTACTCCAGGTGGAACTAAAGTCTGATTTAACACTTGTTTATATTTCACATCATTCATCCACATCTGTGAAGTAACTAAAGGTATTAAATAAATGTAGTGGAGTAGAAGTACACCATTTACCTCTGAACTGTAGAGGAGTAGAAGAACAAAGTAGCAAAACATTGAAATACTTAAATAAAGTACAAGTATCTCAAAATGTTACCCAAGTATAGTACTTGAGTTTATGAACTTAGTTACTTTACACCAGTGGTTATAAAGATAGAAAGACTAAGCCTTGCACAGAGGCATGAAAATACATTTTCAGAATGCTCAACAGTCCTGCCAAAATTATAAATTGACTGCTACACAATTAAAATAAATGCTTTTATACATTTCTATAAGATGTGACTCTTTGGCGTTTCTGTTATTATTAACACTGCTGCTTTAGTTGTTCTGACTGCTAAAATCCTCTGTTATTCCTAATTTTAAAGCCGATATTCCGTGGGGTGGGGGGGTCGGGGGGCTCGGATCCTTGTCACCTTTTTCATACCTGATGAATTTGCATCCCTGACAATAACTAAGCACTTTTTCTCTCCATCATTTCTCTGAGCCTGTCACCCTCCAGCACTAAAATAGTTGACACATATGTGAGCTCTGAGAGACCTGATCCACTCTGTTTATCGGAGTGAAAATGAAAGTGGGTGACCCAGTTCTACAAGTGTGTCTCACATCTGGGCTGAATTTTGTAATACTAAAAACCTTGAGTTATACTTACATGATATCTAAATCCAACATAATTAGGAAAAGGATGTAAAGGTACATCAGGGAGTCCTGATGCTCTTCAAGTTGAGTTAATCAATAGGAGTGAAGACAGTTTTCCTCATCAATGCAGGCTGCTGTCTGTGGGAAGCTTGAAGCTGTTCCACTGACCAAGACCGACTGCATTCAAGTTCCTGATACTGGACACAAGGGCATTGTCTACTGCCAACTCACACCACACAATTTAAAGAAAGCAGAGTAGATTGAATGCATCATCAGGAGGAGAAATTAATTAACAGGTAATAATCCCAAAACAATTCTCAACAAGCAGCAGGTGAAGTACTGCACAGATTGTTTGTTCGGGATACAAATTGAATATGGTTTAATATGGACTCGCGCTACTGAGACAAAACATGGATTATATTATGCTGTAACTGGAAACGGCTCCTTATCCGCACAGTAAAGTGCGTCAGCGTCATTCCCGGGAGTTAAACACCACACAGCAGCTTTAGTGTTTGGCTGAAGCTCCTACAAAGATTCATAGACTCCAAAAAAGCTGCTGTTAGTAGTAGAAGCAGTAGTATTTATAGCTATGGCTGCAGAGCTTCTGTCAAGAAATCCATTATACACATCACAAATGCCGATGGTTGATATCGTTTTCGATATCGAATATCTATGGATATAAACAATGCCTTGCCTGTTGATGGAGCATCTAAAAATAGGAAAGCACCGGTGGATCCAAACTAAGATCAGAATTTCAAAGTTGTTGTTTTTATTTTTGGTTCATAGTGCTGACTTCTGATTTGCTAGATTCATTAAATATTTATTTAATTTAATACATCAATATAAAACGGCCACTTTCAAAGCCTGCAGTCTGTCCATTTGAGAGATACTGATGGAAAATCGAAGCTAACAGGTCATCAAACTGCACACCTCATCCTAAAAACAGCACTGGAAGCGACAGTCATCCAAGCGCAGTTCCTGGAGAAGGCGTGGAAATTCACCAAACTGTGAACAAAGTTTGATGATGTTATTACCCCAGAAACAACTTTTGGTGTTGTGACTGTTTTGGGACTTCCACAGTAGGTACAAAGCAGCAAAAATAAATAATATATTTCATAACTGATAACAGAATGAAGCAAACCACTGTTGAAAGTAGAAAGGAAACACTTTTGGAGTTTGGTTCCCACCTCCTTGTAAACACAAATGTTGATCAAATTCGCATTAGTATGGTAAATATACATCCGGTTTGAACCCAAAATTATACCTAGTACATTTTCCACCATCATGGGTGCTACTGAGTTGCTGTAATAAGCAAAGCGCTTGGGAAAGAATGCCATACTCACAATTAGGTTTGGATATAGGAAGAATTCAGAGGAAAGCAGAAATTATCTTGACCAGCAGCTTTATTGTTATCAGTTGATAAGCCAAGCCAGTCGTGAGAAAAGGGAAAACATATTTTCCATGAAGAAAAGCCTTTATCGAAACTCTGATCTGACTGATGCTATTGTCTCTGCTGCTGTTTTGACGGAAGAGTCACATCCCTGTGTTACATCACATCAACTTAACCACTCAAGACGTTCCTGCCAATAACACCTAACAAGATGCTAATTGGTCCAGACACTGGTGGTTCAGGCACAAATGCATCACTTGAAGATGAGTCACGGGGTGATATGTGATACCACATGATCTCGTGCCATCGCTAGAATCCAGCTGCTGTGCAAGATAACATCTAGCCACTTTTCCTTTTCAATTTCCACACAGAGCCCCCGTCTCCAGCCACTTATTTCATATTACAGCCATCAGCTGTGCAATAGGCCATGTAATGCCAACAGCAGCTGTGAAAACCTCAAATGAATTGTAATTGACCTGTAATAGCACTTTCATCTCGGAGCCTTCTGTCCAAATCCCAACATTGTTCCTCAGTGCTGCCCATCTGCCTGCACTCACATAAGACCTGTGTGGACTCTCCTTAGGTCACAGGCAGTTTGAGCTGATGTATTCTCACTAACAGTGATTACCCCAAGTGGATTAGTTGTAAAGACCTCTAAGATAGCTGTTGTAGTGGATCAGTTAATGTAGTGGTTCCCTAACTATTTCTCAGGCCCCCTCTTGTACTAACAGTAGCGGGGGTTTGGTTCTACAGCGCTGTTCTCCTGATCTGTAAACTTGTAGTTTTTTTATTAGTATCTGCAAACCCATATTTCCCACTATGTGAGTTTGATTAATTCGTTCTTTAGTATTTTCATTAAAATTACAATACCATACAAAGGAGCTTTATTGGCATGACCACATCTTAAACATAGCATTGCCAAAGCATGCCGCCCAAGGCGTTACAACAACAATAACACAACAAAAAAGAGAGAGAAATATGTTCTTGATTGGTTGGAGTTTTGTGCATTCTGTCAGAAAGTGCAACTCTGTTTCTAGTTTGTCTTCTTTGCACAGCTGGCAGAAACGCTCCTCTTTGGGGAGCCATTGTTTTATGTATTGGCCAGTCTCGATGGCCAGGCTGTTCTCATTGAGTCTGTACCGGGTCAGGGTGGTTCTGTTTACCGACAGTCACTGAATCTGTACCGGGTCAGGGTGGTTCTGTGCTTACCGACAGTCACTGAGT
>CALSBW010025554.1:3713-15992 GCA_943590975.1 Lindbergichthys nudifrons
CTACATACTGATATACACCTGAACATCAGCAGGAGAGGACTCTTTAAAGTAGAGACACTACATACTGATATACACCAGAACATCAGCAGCAGAGGACTCTTTAAAGTAGAGACACTACATACTGATATACACCTGAACATCAGCAGGAGAGGACTCTTTAAAGTAGAGACACTACACTACATACACATATAAAACCTTAAAATGAGCATAATATGTCCTCGTTAATCCTGCCCGGTGCCAGAATCTCTAAATATGTCCTCCTGAGGCATTAGGCTGATTTACAACACACATAATCCTCACCCAATTAGCAGCTAGTCGTAGCACCTCCTTTTGAGCAGTGACTGGCACTCCCTCAGCTGGTATCAACTCCCTGATGGTTTGGTGTGTGGATGTGGAGGCGAGGAGGGGTTCTCGTTTTGGTTACAGGGGTGTCGACTCTTTTGTTGGAGGCTTGTTAGAGCGATGGGTCTGGCAGTCGGGTGCAGAGCCTCCGTTAAGCCTCGTTACCCTCTGTGAAGCCAGATCTGAGCTAACAATAGCAGCGGCGCCCCAGATATAGAGAGCTTTGACAAGTCATCAAAATTCAACCGTGTCTCTCTGATTATATAAATTAAACCCTGAGCCAAGCCATGGTTTAAATAGTGTGTGGAAATATCTAATTATGTTGTCTTTTTAATCAGGCTCTTCTTGCGAAAATCGTTACTGGCTAATTTTATCTTTGTGGCACAAATGGCTTTGTGATGATGATTTGGGTTGTTGCATTACCGCAGAATGCAAGCGGTTGCATTTATCCAATACTCCATTACAGTTTATATATAAATTAGATTGAACGATATTTTGTTCTTCGGGTGATTTGTTGCACACTTGGACTCTTAAATGAAGCGTTACAACTCCCTGACTGATGGTATTCAGCACACAGACACAAGTCGTAATTTAGCTACAAACATTCCATATTAGCTAGCATTGGACGCTCTGTTTCACACGACACACTTGCATTGAACTGCTAAACATATGCGTTATAGCTTTCATATCTGCTTTACCACTAGTTTGTTACACTAACACGTTCATTATACATCTGTGTCACTACTTTTAGAGCTCTTTTACCACTTAAACTTACCTGAAAACCCAGAAACACATCACTGAAACATGGCTGCTTACTGTCGGCTAGGGATGCATCTTTATAAACATCTGTTTACATTCTTGTACTTGCATGGAACATAAATTATCAACAAGTCTGCTTGCAAATAACCCTCAAAACACATACACAAGTCATTATTTAGCCGCACGTGGTTACAAAACAGTTAATATTAGCTAGCATGTGACGCTCTTTTTCACATGATACACTTGCATTCAACTGCGATATAGCTTTAGTATCTGCTTTACCACTAGTTTGTTACAACACGTTCTTTATACATCTCTGTCACTACTTTTAGGCCTCTTTTACCACTTAAACGTACCTGAAAACACAGAAACACATCACTCCTTGTACCCATACCTTGACCTACTAAATATTAAAGTGCTTGTACAGAATATTACAGTTTCCATGTGTGTTAACAGGCCCAATGTTACTGAGGGTCCCACAGATGGATGGTATTTTCAGGATGAAGCCTCACATTGGCAGTGTGTCACAGATGCAGTGAGACAGGTGGTGTGATGTGGAATGTGTGTGTGAGAGATGTTCAGATGTTTGACATACATGTGACGCTCATGGGGCACGTACAGTGTGTACAGTGTGTGTGTGCTGGACTGATTGATAGACGATCTGTGTTAAAAGGTATCCGGGATGATGTCAGTCTGTCACATGCGCATCACATTCACTCTGTCATTCTGTAACTGAAGACACCTGATGACTTACTCACGCACTCTGCTATCTGCTCATGTTATAAAAAGGCTACTGCTGCAGGTTTCTTATCAATTCATTTGTTGAATTAAGTATATAAGTGATCGTCAGGTAAAAAAGAAGATTATCAAATATTCAAATTAGATCTGTTCGGATGAATCAATTTGTCAATTAGTTTTATTAATAATCAACTAGTTGTTTGAAGTACTTTTTAAGATCAATTATATTCTGTTTCACCTTCTTGAATATGACTATGTTTTACTCCTGTTCTATGACCTAAACTTAATATCTTTAAGTTGTGGACAAAAGAAAACACTAATCGACATTGTAGTTTGACTTTTTTATATACGTTTTACACACAAACGACTAAGATATCACTTTAGTACCATTATCATTGTGTTTTTAGTTTGCAGCCCTAAGTCATATTGAAATGAATAAAAACATTTTTAGAAGCTGGCGTATTTTTGTGTATCAATCGATTCATTTGCAAATATCTCTAAAGCACTTCATTTTTAAAACATTGCGTTGCTTACTGCTGCTGTGCCCTGTGTGTATACATATACCACTTAATAAATAATCCCTTGCGTAGATCTACCAAGCTCTGTACCTGTGGTATAATTGTTTTTTAGTCGTTATTTTGAGCATTTGTGAAAACATTGCAATGATCTATGCCTCTGTTCCCTGAGTTTGTATTTATTTGTTTAACATTGAGTGACATTAAACGGAGAAAAGTCCTCATGTTGGGGAAGTGGCTATTATGGATGATCAATCAATTAAGCAATAAATAACTTCAGCGCTCGATAAAGACTGTATCTTTTTTATAGATCTATAAAATATCATGTACATTCTTTGGTGCATTTTTAAAACATTGCATTGATCCATATCTACATTAAGCACTTGATAAAGACTGTATCTTTTATGTAGATCTACAAAGCTCTGTACCACACGGGGGCTGGAGGATATGATCTTTTGGTGGTCTTTTTGTGTATTTATGAAATCTTGTTTAAATATGTTTCCTAACATGTGTGTATCTCTTCCTCCAGCTGGAGATGGAGAAGCTGCAGCTGCAGAGTTTGGAGCAGGATCACCGTAAGCTGACGGCGCAGCTGAAGGACGAGCGTGAGAAGAACAAGCACATCGTCATGATGCTGGTGCGCGAGTGCAAGCAGCTGGCCACGCGGGTGGTGGAGGAGTCGCAGCGCTTCGACGAGCTTCAGGCCCGTCTGGACGAGGAGAGCCGAGCCTCGGGCCGGCTGCAGGAAGAACTCTCCACCGAGCGGCAGCGCAGCCAACAGATGGAGGCCAAGATGGAGAAGCAGCTGTCGGAGTTTGACACGGAGCGAGAACAGCTGAGAGCGAGGCTGGGCCGCGAGGAGACGGAGAGCCAGAGTTTACGGCAGCAGGTGGAGCAGCTTAGGACTGAACCGGGCGACGGGAAGGACGCTGAAGTCGCCGTAGAACCTGCTGCAGAACCTGCCGTAGAACCTGCCGTAGAACCTAAAGCTGCTGCAGAACCCACACCACCCACACCTAAAGCTGTGACGTCTGTGTCCGTAGCCACAGAGCCCATCAGTTCCCGAACAGCGTCTTCTCAAACGGACAACCTGCCCCCGACTGAGGTGGACGGTCCTATCTCAAAGAAGAGCCCCCTCACTGTCCCCGTCAAACCGACCCCCGCCAACTACGTGGGGCTGAGTCTGCCGAAGACGAGCGGGCGGGGGGCTGGTCCACAGCAGCTCGGGGGGTCTCGTCCAGACGGAGAACGGTTCCGAGGGCCAACCCGCCCACGGCCTCCCCACCGGAGTGAGCCCTCGCGTCCAGGCTGCCCGCTACAAGTTCCAGGAACAGGACCAAAACGGCACGTCGTCCCAGAGTCCTCCGGCCCGGGACCTGTCGCCCACCAACCGGGACAACTTCGCCGCCAAACAGCAAGCCCGGCACACCGTCACCCAGGTGTTGTCGCGCTTCACCAGCCCCCCCGCGGGAGGACCCATGCGTCCGGGTCTCCCTCACTCCGCCTCAGAAGGAGGACCTTTCCCCGGACGCCTGAGCCACCCCATCGGCCTCAAGTCGCCCACGGTGGCCAGGATCGACCGGGGAAACCCTCCTCCCATACCTCCCAAAAAACCAGGGCTTTCCCAGACCCCCTCTCCCCCTCACCCCTCCATGAAGGGGGGAGTGGGGGACCGTTCCTCTGGGGGAAAACCGGCCACTCCCCAGCTGCCGCCAAAACCCGCCCTGGACCTGGTCCCAGCCCTGATGGCCTCTCAGGTGGGTGCCTGCTTCTCCCCGGGGGGCTTCCGGACCTCTGCATGTGCAGAGTGCCCCCCCGTCATCAGTCCCGCCTCCACTGTCAGTAGCCCCTCCTCCATAAACCCCCCCTCCTCCTCCACCTCCACCTCCTCCTCCATTAGTGCCTCATCCTCCCGTAGCCCCCGAGCCTCAGCAGGCAGCCCCCTGGCAACAGCATCAGGTAAAGGGGCTCCTCCGTGCTCCACCCCCTTCCAGATCTCCCCACTGCCTCTTCTCTTCAACTGTCTTTACACATAGCATAGCATAGAGTAGCATAGCACAGCATAGCGATAAGTCACAGGAAATGTAATTTAATGCAACGTAGGATCTCCCCCCCGCCTCTTCTCTTCAACTGTCTTTACACATAGCATAGCATAGCATAGCATAGCTAAGCATAGAGTAGCATAGCATAGCATAGCATTTTGTAGCATAGCATAGCACAGGATAGCGAACAAGTAACAGGAAATGTAATTTAATGCAATGTAGGATCTGCCTTTTCTCTTCAACTGTCTTTACACATAGCATAGCATATCATTTTGTAGCATAGCACAGCATAGCGATAAAGTGACAGGAAATGTAATTTAATGAAACGTAGGAAAGCACATGGGTCTTTCGTTTCCCCCTCTCCTGATTTTCGATATATTTCCCAGCAGTAACCCCTTCCTCTCTGAAGCTGATGCCAGAGGCTGCTCTCCTCTCCTCCCCTTCCCTTTCCCATCCTCCAGAAGCATGACAACTCCTCCACTTCCTGCACTCTTCCTGTCTCTGCTTCCATTAACTCATCACACCTGCATCTCATGTCAGTGACGTTTCTGTTATTCATTTAATATAGATGTAGGCATTTATATTCACCTTGTGAGGTGCTTTTGGTGCTACGCTTGGTTGTTTACTGTTTATTACAACTTAGGTATTTTTTTCTATCATTTTGCCATCATTTCTATCTGTAAAAATACAATTTTACTCAAACAGATGTCACAAGAACCGATAATTTGGTACAAGGTCTATGCCGAAATTCGAAGACGTAACCGTACCCTTGTCACTTATGGCTTTCCAGGGTTAATGGGAAACATCCTGGATATGTTAAACAACAAGTCTATATTAAATCTGCAGGAGAATAATTACTACATAATTACTTCTTGGTTTTACATACACCCCTAGATGCACACATTTCACAATGAATGAATATTACATCTTAGTTTTACTCAGCTGGATCACATAATTTGGCTTGACTCTTGGCCTGATTAACTCTCTGCTCATGTTCAAGATCCAGTCTTCTAATTCTTGTTGGTAATATTGCTGCTTCCGCAGTCATTATATAAGAAAGGAAGACAAACCTAAGAATACAAGACCTAGGTTGTAATAAACTGGAACCATCCTAAAATTGTACCTGTGAAATGTGACAACTACATAGGCCTAAGTCCTGTTCTTTTGCATGCAGATGTATCCCAATTTAAACGTATAAAGCGGCTCTATCTAGTAACTCAAACACGTGTTTTGTAGATAACAAATAGCCTATAATGACGTAGTTAACAAATCCTTTAGAATATCCATTGAATCCATTAAAAATGTAAACAAATATTTGAGTTTTTTTATGTATTGTATCGGCTCTTTGTTAATAATTGCTCCTTTTTTTAAAACAAGTACTCATATCCGCTGATGTAGCTGCCCTCCAAAGATCTGGTAATTTAAAGTTAAATGACAGCCTCTCAAAATATAAACAGAAATGTACCTCATGGCTTCAAATACAACTGCTATATATCTGCTCAAATGTTTTATTTTATGTTTGTAACAAGAGACTAGAAGAACAAAATATTGATATCTTTGTTACACCAGTGTTACCAACCTTTTGGGGTTTTATTGCATTTAATAGCACTTTCAAATCTTATAAATATGTGAATTGGTTTAGGGCAAGGGAAGGTCCACAATCTCACCGGTCATCAAACAGTTGTTGCCCTTTTTAATTCGCCACCACCACCTGCTGACACACAGGAAGTGCTTCTATAACAGCTTCTATTACCTACGTCCTTAAGAATCTCTGCTGCACTTTACCGTTAGTCTCTTTTTTTTTAACTCTCCACTCCGTCTGTGAGACACATTTCTGCACTCAAATTCTCCATCCTGCTTTTTTTTCTAACTATTTTAACCCTCCCAAGTCAGAATAGCAGTATACACCATGGTAAAAACTAGCATCTAAAGCCTTAGCAGGTTTACTAAGTAGTTTTAGTGAAGTTGTTTAGTAATCAGGTCTTTTCTGTTCCCATTTTCATCTGTTTGTTCTGCTAAATCATTTAATAACGCTGTATACTTGCACAGTAAGTAGTGTGTGAATTTTCTATTTGTCCACTGTGTGAATGATTGTCCTGAAAGCTGATTGCTATCCATCATCTCGCTGTTAATCTGACTCTTTTGTCCAGGCTGCAGCGCACGTCACATGTTAATTAAATTACCAACATTTTATCACAGGGTTTCTGCGTCATGAGAAATGCCTGGTATTGCTTTAGATAATTATTACAAATATGATCTATTACCCACAGTAAACAATGTATGTAAAGCATATTAAATTATCTCAAAATCTTGTTTTTCATCCTGCTTATATTTGGCATGGTTTTCTCCTGGTTTAACACTATTTGGCCTATAGGTTTAAAATATATTTATGTGCAATATTAATTTAAACCAGTTTAAATTCCAATTCAAATGTTAACTCTAGACCCAACCCGATTGGTAAATCTTTATAAGCATGTGTTGTGTAGCATGACATTTGATCAACCTTTTATTTTTATCTTTATTCTAATGGTGATCCAAAATGGTCTTGAGATCCTAGATATGTCAGGCTGTGTTTTACCAAAATGTGTATAAAAACAGGGCGTTACAGGCTTGAAATGTAAGTTTAATAATACAAGCAGTATTTATCTTCAATAAAAAGGCATACACAGAGATACAATCTGAAAAATATTGTTTCTAAATCTGTAGAAACTAAACATTTATACATTGTCAACACTACCAATATTTTCCAAATATGTCAGACTCAATTTTAAATTAATGTGTATTAAAAATAATGAACAAGATACCTTCAATGCATTAGGTTTCTGGTAAATATTTTGCGAGCAGTTCATATCTTCAATGAACTAGCATACAAAGTAATAAAGCGTCAGGCATTTTTCTCTACATTTACAAAACCCAAACATTTTGAATGACATGTAAACAAGCTATAAAGAGTTTATTTTGTAAGTCACGCTTCAGCAGCAGATCTAAATGGAGAGATTATCTCTGGTTTAGGGAGTGGAGCGTTCATCACAGTGTACCTGGATGACTTCCATCTGAAATAAAACCTCAGCATGTCACTTTACCTGTTTACCTGTTTGCCACCATAATCCCCCGGTAATCCTCTTGATATGCTCATAGCATTACAGTCATAACATGGGATTTAGCCGGAAATAGCTTCAGGCTACAGCAACACAAACAAACTGAGTGGCTTCACTGAGAGGTTAAATATTTGATTATTGTGGCAATCTTGTAACTAGCTAAAATAAGAACGTCTACCTATTATTAGGAGAGTATTTTACACATTATTGTTTGGCTATTTTCCTGCTGAAAGACACTTTAACTAGTCTACAGTGTGTGTGATGGTAGCTAATTAGTTTATCTAGCTAATGCTAAGGGTCGAGCTAGCGCCATTAGCACCTAAATTGGATGCTTTATAGCTTTAAGCTACAGCAACAGAAACAAACTGAGTGGCTTCACTGAGAGGTTTAATATCAGATTTTTTCGGCAATCTTGTAACTAGCTGAAATAAGAACCCTTACCTTTTATTAGGAGAGCATTTCACACATTATTGTTTGGTTATTTCCCTGCTGAAAGACACTTTAAGTACAGTTTGTGCGGTGGTAGCTAGTTAGTTTATCTAGCTAATGCTAAGGGTCGAGCTAGCTCCATTAGCGCGTAGCTTGGATGCCTTATAGCTTCAAGCTACAGCAACATAAACACATTTATTTGTACTTTTGTTAGATGTTTAATATTTGATTTTGCGGCAAGCTTGTAACTAGCTAAAAATAAGAACACTATCATATCATTAGCAGAACAGTTTACACAATATATTATGTTTGGTTAGTTACCTGCCGAAAGACACTTTAAGTACAGTTTGTGTGATGGTAGCTAGTTAGTTTATCTAGCTAAGGGTCGAGCTAGCTCCATTAGCACCTAGCTTGGATGCTGTAATAAAAACACCTAGCCAACCTAATTTTAGCAGAGCATTTCACACATTATTATACGTTTGGTAAGTTTCCTGCTGAAAGACACTTCAGTTTGTGTGATGTTAGCTCGTTAGTTTAGCTAATGGTTGCCTTATTAGCAACAAGCTTGGATGCTAAATAGCCCACATGCTGCCCTTGTTAGCTAATTTGTTTTAAATATTTTTCTCCTTTGGGTTTTGTTTTAAGATATCCTTATGGTTCTGACTGAAAATACTATACTTGTGCATTATATTCTTTATCATCTTGTTCATCAAAGTTGTATGATGTTTACAGTGGCTTTGAGATCAGACCCAATATTCATAAAAATATGTTTTTTCAAGCTTCATGTTATCATCAAATGGAAATATTTATATCTTCTGCCTCATTTTATAAACAACTCTCATATCCAGCCTGACATATCTGATATCTTTGAGACTTTGGGATCAACACAGTATATTCTGATAGATTTTCTCCACAAATAATCATGCCTAGCACCTCTTCAAATTTGTTTCTTGAAAAATAAGTAATTCAGCACACTCAAAAAATAGAAAATACACTAAAATTAAAATCCTCCAATTAGTGGATTAAAGTAAATAATAATAATAATACATTTGATTTTTATAGCACTTTTCCTAATGCTCAAAGACGCTTTACATACAGGCAGAAACAACACAAAGAAATGAACAATGTTTAGCTGCAAAACATGAATTTGTCATCTCTGGAAATTATCTCTAATCCCATACCTCACTTCCTGCCTGCTGCTCAGACAAAGAGACTCTACTGTGATATTCAATTCAATGCAAGGCTTTTATTGTCATGTGTACATATAGCTATAGTGTAGTTATGACAATGAAAATCTTAGGTCACAGGCTCCTCCAACAGTGCAACACAATAACACAGATAATAGTGCAAGTAAATCAAATATAATATAATAGAAATAGTGCAGAATAGTCTGTATACAAGTACTTGGAATATTGATATAAGTTGCAAACAGATGAATGTTATGGATGTTCTTTCAAAAGTTAATGTGGGGTGAAACTGTACCATAATATAATATGTGTGAAACTGAAGTTTGCTCTCCTCCCCCTCCCACCTTCTTACACCTTTGCTCTCCCATACTCAGTACTTCTAGTAGCTTCCTCTTCCTCCTCTTCCTCCTCCTGGTAGTTTAACCTGTGCTGCTCCTGCTCCTCCCCCCCCTGCAGGCTGGTGTCCCTCCGTAGTCCCCCCCCTCGGCGGCGGAGGCCCTGCTGCCCTGGACGGCGGGCGCCCCCTCCTCCCCCAAGCTGCTTCCCAGGGAAATGTCACTTTATTGTCAATGCTGCTTAACCAACCAGACCCGACCACCATCACCAACACCACTACCAACACCACCACTACTACTACTACTACTACTACTACCAACAACACCACGGAGAACAACAATCATCCAGACCAAGACCTCCACCACAACCACTACCAAACCGCTGCCTTGTTTGCTGCTGCTCAAAATGGACACACAGGTGAGTCAGAAATAAACTCATTAGTGCTTCTCTTGAGAGGTTTAAAGGTCACCTATTATGCAAAATCCACTTCTTCATGTCTCTTCTACATCAACATGTGTCCCCTCTTCTTCATGTCTCTTCTTCATCAACATGTGTCCCCTCTTCTTCATGTCTCTTCTACATCAACATGTGTCCCCTCTTCTCCATGTCTCTTCTACATCAACATGTGTCCCCTCTGTGGAAAGAGAGTCTGAAAGTTTCAGGAAAAAAGATTCTCTCTCTTTTTGTCCTGATCCATTTCTATAAAAACCTGTCTGAAAATGAGCTGATCAGATTTTGGCCACTTTATGATGTCATAACAATGTTTTGGCTTGTGTAACTATTAGCCAATCACCAACCAAGGTAACCCCCCCCCACCTTATCACCTGAATCTCCTCCTAGAGCACCATTGAGTTCTTTGTAACCAAATGTCTCTCAGAGGGGCGTGGGGAGGGGCTCCTTATTTTCATCTAAAGTAACAGACAGAGAATCAGCACTTTGGAAACAGGGCTGAAACAGAGGGGATTATGGGATGCTGCAATGATCTGTTTGGTGGTTCAGCCAATCAGAGACAGGTTCTGTATATATCTGAGACCTATAATATATTGATGAAAAACAGTATAATAGGGGACCTTTGATATCTGATTTTGTTATACAAGTTTGTAACTAGCTAAAATAAAAATAAAACATTTGATTTAGCGAAAGTCGTTTGAATTTTATTAGGAATTTTAACTCAAAAGAATATATTGACACAAACTATTTCAGGGGGAAATCACTTAAAAACATTCAAAACAACTCAGTCTTTGATGGAAGAAAAAAAACACAAGACATGGAAATTACAAGATAAACCAACTAGTCCCTGTGTACCTCCATGTAAATGAACTGTTAACATACCCCACGAAGCCACCTTTTCACATTTGGATATCATTTTCTGCACATGTAAAAAATAGGAGAAGAATATTTACTGTATATAAGAGAATAGGAAACAGCAACTGTCAAAAAAACGTTTGAATTAATCAAAATGACTGAAAATCCATGTTAGAAACATTTTAAATAATAGAAAATGTTGTTAATTAGCTTACAATTAAAGTATATTGGCCTTGGTGTTGTCATCCTTAAAAATAATGGTTATAGCCCTAATTGCAGTTTTTCTATAAGCAGTGTTGTACTAGTGACCCTCCCTTAGACCTACTTTCTCTAACTCTTGGGTACATGGTGTTTGCTTAAATAACATGCACATCAGTCAGTGTGCTCCAGTGTTTTCTGTGGCTGCACTAATGAGTCTGTGCATTTTAAAGCGGAGGTGAACCCGGTGGGAATTTGAGGTTTCGGTCCGCGGTCGACTGGATGATTGATTTGAAAGAGCAGTCTTCAAGAGATGCCGAGAGGCTTGTGTTGATTCATATTGATTGATGGAGAGAGGGTGATACACTTAAATACAAAGAAAGGCTTCACACAGCATTGATTGCTCTATGAGGCTGATGTGAAGGAAATAGAAGTGCACTCCTAACAGGGTCATAAGACATCACCATGTAGTAATTATAAAATCAATCAAATATATTTAAATAAGATACGATACATTTAAAGCTATATTCTGATAGCTCAAACAATTAATACAAATAATAATTGGCAGATTTTGAAAAACGGTCATTTGTTGCAGCCGTAATTATATTATAATTAAATATTTAACATAATTTAGTAGAGGTGGGCAATATGGCTAACATCTTCTGTCATGGTACATGTTATTTATATCAAAGTTACAATATATATCACGTTACATTAAGTTCAACAAATGACAGGATTTGCTCATCACTGTCAAAATTACCTATAATGCAATAGTATTTTCCTTCTTCATGTTTGTTTTAATCGCGTTACCTTACAAAGCAGCTTGATATGCAATATTATGAATTCACACGAGATCTTTGACATCAAACAATAATCACAAGATACTTCGGTACTAATTGTATTTCTAAAGCTCTAACAGTGGAATCACCCAAGCTTCAGACATTCACCAGTCGGTTGTTTACTGATGTATGTTATGTTCTAGGACAAAGCTGGAAAATGTCTTCAGCTTGTGTTTACCTCATACCTTATTTCAGACACTATAATTTAGCTATAAGAAGATGAAGCGAGAGGAGAAAGACCTGCTGCTGATAAACACTCTGCATGTTATCATGTCTGCAGTGTTATGAGATGCGGCTGATCTCATCATGTTGGCTGCCATTAAATGAGATGGACCGTCGTGTCAGGGCTGTAACCTCAGCATGGGTGTCGACTGCAGGCTTGTTCATACAGACAGTGGCACAGACAGAATAATAATAATAAACACACACACACACACACACACACACACACACACACACACACACACTCACACTCACACACACACACACAC
>CALSBW010025555.1:12174-23139 GCA_943590975.1 Lindbergichthys nudifrons
ACACACACACACACACACACACACACACACACACACACACACACACACACACACTGTATGTGCACACTGTCATCTAGCACTCTTTTAAAGTACATATTGTATATTTTATTTAAGTATATGGTGTTGTATTTTTTAATTGTATTTAACCAGATAAAAGCGTTGAGATACAATCTCATTTTCAATGCTGACCTGGCCAAGAAGGCAGCAACGTTACACATAACACATAACACATAACACATAACACATAACACAAACATATAAAATACAGAGAACATAACTAAGAAAACAAAAGACGAAAAAGCAGTCACTACATTGTGCACATTTAGGACAGTAAGAAAAGTACACTACTTCAGCTGGTGGTAAGGACTTCAGACAACTTCAATTTAAAACATGCTATTGAGACAAGTGCCCTCAGTTTTAGGCTTGATTGAAGGTCATTCCAAGACCAAGGACCATAATAAAAAAGACTCCTTTTTCCAGCCTCAGTCCGCACAGCAGGTACCTGGAACCGTATCCAGGCACTGGTTCTGAGGTTGTAAGAGTCACAAACTGGGTCAAATCTGGCACATATATACAGTGGAAGCTTACCTAAAATGGCTTTATACATTAATAAAAACCAATTCTGCATCCTACGCATACTAAGGGAGGACCATCCAGTTAGGCTATACAGTTTGCAATGATGAGTCCTATAGGGTGCATTTGATATATAACGCAGTGCAGCATGGTAGAGTGGGTCAAGTTTGGCCAAAACAGTGGGACAGGCAAATCTATAAATGGTATCACCGTAGTCCAGCTGGGACAGGAATAAGCCAAAGACCAACCTTTTACGGGATGAAGTTGAAAAACAACATTTAAGTCTGAAAAGGAAGCCAAGAGTGAATTTCAATTTCTTTGTTAGAACTTCAATATGGTGTTTAAAGTTCAGATTACTGTCCAACCAAAAGCCCAGATATTTGTAGGTATCGACAAACTCAACAGAGACGCCATCAAGGGTGTCAATGGAGAGGCAAGAGGACGCTGACTTGGGAGCAAAAAGCATTGCTTTGGTTTTCTTACTGTTCAATAGCAGTTTGGAATCAAGAAGTGCATGCTGCAGCGTGATAAAATCAGATTTTAAATTGGAAACGGCCATATCCAGAGAAGCAGCACATGAGTATACAATAGTGTTATCAGCATACATATGATGGGTAGAAAATTGCATCTGATTACAAATATTGTTTACATATAATAAAAAGAGCAAGGGCCCTAAAATAGAGCCCTGTGGAACTCCCTTCTCCAAGGTGACAGGGTCAGAGACAGTACTACCCAACCTGACGCATTGAGTACGGTCGGTTAGATAACTCTGAAACCAGCAAATGGCATTATGACCTAAACGAGACATCAACATAACATTAGACACAATTTGGTGATCTACAGTGTCAAATGCTTTGGCTAGGTCAATAAACAATGCAACACAAACAGATTTTTTATCTAAGGCCCCGGCCCCACGGGAACGCATACGCAATCGCCAAAAAGCTTCCGTCCACACGCAATATACACCGGATAGTGTCTTGCCACATGAGACAGCTCCGTTTAGATCCAACCGCAGGAAAAGCTGCAGTACATATGCCGAGCCTGTACGTGGCGCTGTAACTTCCTCCACAAAAGCAGCAACTTCCTCCACAAAAGCAGCGAAGAAGAATGGTTGTCATGGCTGCACTTCTGTTTATTCTCCGCGGTGGGGGCTGAGGGAACCTGGCAGAGTTTTTCGCCGGTCAACATGTGTTAAAGTTTAAATCTTCCGGACAAAATTATAAAAGTGCCGGTCAAAGGTCTTCTTTGTTATTTATTGAGCTTTAAAACAAATGAATAACGACTCTATATAATGATATATAATAATAAAATACACGGAGCCTGTCTCTTTTTCCTCTCTTCTGACAGCGTCAGTGCCTGTCTCATGCAGCAGCTGATCCAGTAATGAGTGACCCGACAGTAAAAATAAACATATTTATAACTAGTTTAGGTAGTTTGAGAGGTAATTAAAATATCTAAGGGTGATGATCTGACTGGAAGTGTGTGTTTTGCTCCCGCTGAGGTGGGGAGAGGCGGGGCTATTGCGTCGTCATTATCAGAAAATGACCGTATAGAGGCTACCACACGGAGCTGTTGGACCCCCCAGAGCGCTCCGTTCCCAGATCTATCCACCTTTGGACCCGTTGTCGTTTGCAGGGTCCGTTTCTATCGTTTCGTTACGGCGTCGTGTAGCAAAAAGGGCTATACGCAAGAGAAATATGCGGATACAACCCGTTTTCATTCCCGTGGGGCCGGGGCCTAAAGCAGCCTTAATATCGTCTAAGACTTTCAGACTGGCAGTCATAGTACTGTGCTTTGATCTGAATCCAGATTGCATAGGGTTAAGGATGTTGTGTGAATTTAAAAAAAGTTTAGAGTAGAAACTAGGGACTCAAGAATCTTTGATAACACAGAAAGATTTGAGATAGCACGATAGTTATTCAACTCCGTGGGATCACCAGCTTTCAAGAGGGGCGATACCAGAGCTTGCTTCCACACAGCTGGCAGTGTGTGAGTGGACAGGGAGAGATTACAAATATCAGTTACTGGTTGTGCTATAATCTGAGCTGCAATTTTTAAAAAGAACGGGTCAAGGCCGTCAGGCCCGGCAGACATTTTAGGATCAATTGAGTGCAAACCCTGTAAGACTTCAGAGACCGAGAAATAAGCGAAATCAAAAACAGGGGAGTTCATCTCTTGACTAGGGCTGTGAGTACGACCATTTAGAGCAGGGGTGTTAAACTCAAATACACAGTGGTCCAAAATAAAAAAATCCACCAAGGGCTTGATTTGGCCCCCGGGCCTTGAGTTTGACACATGTGATTCAGAGAGTCATGACTTTGCTCATCAAAAATGTGACCAGCCTTTTTGAAGTGAGCATTGAAAGCATTAGACATACCATCTGAATCTGAAATAAAATAATCACTGACCTTCAGTTTTTGTGGGAAACTAGAAACCTTCTTGTTCTGAAGTGATTTAATTGTTTTCCAGAATTTAGAATGGTTATTAAAACAATCAGTGGTTAAGCTCAGATAGTAATCAGCTTTAGCTTTTTTAATAAGGGCTGAACATTTATTTCTGAGGACACGAAAAAGAAGCCAGTCATCACTAGTGTTAGACTTTTAAGCTAAGGACCATTGCTTATTTTGATCATGAATTAGATCAGATAGTTCTCTAGTAAACCATGGAGTGTTCCTATTCTTAACTCTGAATGTTCTAAGGGGGGCATGTCTATAGTATTAATAATCGATCAAAAGTGATCAATAAAAAATTGGACGGCAACATCGACAGATGGAATTAATGCTATGAAGTGCCATTTAACCTCCGCCAGATCGTGTAGGAAAGCCTGCTCAGAGAAGTGTTTGAAGCAGCGCCTGAGCACAATAAGGCCCTTGGCTTTGGGTAACTTAGTGCTCCTTACGCAAGCAATAGTGCAATGGTCACTGATATCATTAGGAAAAACACCAACAGACACATACTTATGAGCTGCATTTGTTAGAATGACATCTATAAGGGTATCGTTATTGGGTTTGGCAGGGTTTATTTTAGTGGGACTATCAATAAGCTGAGTTGAGTTCAAAGAATCACAAACCTGCTTAAACTGTGAAGATGTATCACTCAACCAGTCCCAATTTAAATCACCCAATAATATGATTTCAGAAGAAAACGTATGATTATTACCTAATTATTTTTGTTTATTAACATGTACATATTATATTATACGCTACAATGGAGCCCATTTCGAAGTGCCGCATCCTGCAGGGCTCGCATACGCTCACACATGGATGGAAAGTATTGCTTTTTTGCATATTGGTGAAATATAAATAATAAAAAAGAGTAAATGATCTAATTTTGGAAAACGCCGATTGCAAGGTTGGTTGCCATTTTATTTTGTCAGCCTTAAAGTAAAAAGGTACAGTTGGCCTTTGAAACCAATAATTCACTTAAAGTGTTATGTTCACCCACCTTCAACAGGCTGAAAGGACAAGTTTAGGTTTAAACAGCTTGCCTTCAAGTTCTTGAGTTATCTTTCAAGATGTAAACCATTCACAGATGTGCTGCCTGTTACCTCTACCACATAGCATTCAAATCTGCAGCTGATTCTGTCCATGTTTGTCCACAGATCTCTGGCTGTTTGCATGTGTGTGATCAAGTGTTTGTGTGGGTGCACACGTGGGTTTTGGACAAGCTTCCAGAGATTAGCTAAAGAAAGCCTGGCAGATTTCAGGGAGTCACGCCGGGTCGAACCCAGAGCCCCCTTACATCCACCGCCACCGCTTCAAGGTTACACAGTGTGTGTGTGTGTGTGTGTGTGTGTGTGTGTGTGTGTGTGTGTGTGTGTGTGTTGCAGCCGCCGCCGCCCCCTCAGCTGGGAAAAGATCGATGCAGCCTCCACCAGCAGGCTCCTGGCCCCCGGCTGCTACTGTCTGAGAATGAGAGGCGGCATGGTGTGTTGGGTAGGGAGGACAGATTGAAGGATGGAGGGAATAAGGGAGTAGCAGAGGAAGGGATGAGGGCACAAAATGAGAGGTGAGGGGGGAGGGTGGGGAAGAGACCAAATATGCCCAAGCTGGCTGACTCACTCCCTCCTTACCTCCCTCCCTCCTTACCTCCCTCCCTTACTCACAAACACACATATGCTCGCTCTCTCGAGTATACACAAGCATGCAAACACACACACTCATGAACACACTCCTATCCTTTCTCTGCCAAGCGCTCCTGTGCCCCTGCTCATCTGCGTGGGGGGCCCTGCAGGCAGTCTGGGCCCTTACGTGCCCTCTCTTTACACACACAGATATAGACACACACACACACACACAGGCACACAGAGGAGTTGATGTGTAAGACACGCTCTGATCCTGCATGCTGATGATGAAAGACAGGCAGCCGGGCTCCTGTCTTAGTGCCAGAGGGCAAGACCTGATAGGAACCCGCTGATTCTTGATCCTCCTCCTCTTCCTCCTCCGTCTTCATCACAATTGGAATAATTTGAATTTGACCACAGTATTATTGTGCTAGCCATTTTCCTCTTTCATCTAAAACAGCATTCAACCAGGTTCTTCTGTTTTTAATTTAACTGGATTTTGTGGACACTAGCAATACACATGTCTCAGGTTGAGGATCATTTGAGCATTTTTCATGGAAATTAAGCAGGTAAAACGGAATACTGTACATTCCTTGTGTATGGGAGGTGTTGTATTAATGTCTATTTGTGTGTGGTGGAGTGCAATGCTTCATGTTTTTACGTGTATAGCCCCCAGCCTCACACCTGGCCTGGCAGGAGCTCCAGTCCCACCATCCCTCCTCTGGTTCCTCCATTAGACCCACCACCACCAGCTCCACCTCCCCGACACCCAAGAGAGGAAGGGACGGCACAAGACTTCTTCTGGGTTCTTCACACACATAAAAAACAATCTCAGGTCTGAAAGAACCTGTTGCCCACATTCAAGTGCTCTTTCAAGACAAGATATACCACATGTGGTTGTATGATGCAGATGTCCTGGGCGATGAAGGCATACATTAGCCTGTGTAAGGAAGGGAGATCCCCTATTGTTCTGATAGATTGCACACACACATGCATACATGCACACAGGCCCTCTGAGTCTGGCTCAAGCAGGAAGATCACACACTCTCTGTCACAGCCTCTCAGATCAGGCTGCCCAGAGCTTCCTGTAATCCCTCCTCTGTAACATTAATTATAAACTGGTGCTTTGTGCCCCGCGGACCAACCGTGACTTTCCCAGGACAATTAAAGTTACTCAGTAGAAAAAGGGGGATTGGGTAGAAAAGGAGGGAAAGGGGATCAGGGAGTGAGTCCGGGGATTTGACTAGAATTGCGTCTAAGGGCGCTGAAATAAGGCGATGGGTGAGATGAGAGCGGGAGTCTGAGGCTGGGCGTACAGGATGTCTAACTTCAGTCAGAGCAGGGATAAGTCATAGGCACCGGAGCTTTTATATTGTTCTGTAAGTGAGGTTTTTAGCATAAGCTAACGGGTTGAACAGGGTAGGGTCTGGGTGGGCAAATGTCTGGCCGGGTGTGTGCGGATTAGCTGCAATCTCAGGGGAGTATTTGGCCGATGTGTGGGAAACATGACCCCGTTTTATTTCTCCACCCCAGTAATTCACCATTGAAAAATAACGTATATGGGATTCCAAACACTATTACAAATGTATCTTTTGGCCCCATTAACTGCAGTCACGTTTTAAGCAACCACGCCAGAATGGTTGCAAGGTACAATTTCCCTGGGGTCTTGCAATAATTGCCTGAATATCTGATCCACTGGTCACTGACCTTTAACAGCCCAACAGATCGCTAAATCCTGTTTGACTGTTTTTTAGCTTCCTGCTAAGCGTGACTGGCTTTGCTGAGAGCACCTGTACTGATCTGTGCTGGCCTACAACAAGTGGTGTAAAAAAAGCATAAACACAGAATGTGGCTTTACTCAACGCGATGACCAAACTGTGTCCCTGCCCTGCCCTCTGCCTTCTGCACAACCCTTGGATGACTTCTTCCACAACTTACTGTGCCAAAGGCAAACCCTTTTAAGTTGCTCCTGATCTGTTTGCAACAACAGGGTTGATTTGTAGATAAGAAGCAGCAGTAAAGTTATCTGACCAGTCTGTGAAGTGGTTCATTTCACAGATGTTGTTATCCCAAATGGATCCGATAGGCTGCTGTTTAATCCTGTTAAGGCACCTTGCTCCGGGACATGCGCCCAGCTAACTCAGTGACGCCCTTTCTCTGAACCCTTGACCCCTCGCTGTGGCCAGTGAGTTAAACTACCCTGAACCATGATGATATGTGAAGGTTTCACCTTTGTCCCCCATGTTCAATTAATATATTCAATTATGTTGCATTTGTGATTTAGTTCAATAGAAGCATTCTTTACAAAATAAGTCAAAACTACTTATCTGACTTTGTAGAAGATGTATCCTCTATTTCAGCATTTTTAGCGTAGGGCATTCAGCAGGGTGTTTTACTTGAGCCTGTTACCAAATTATTTTTACACATTTGAGCAACAGCAGTCTCTCTCTCCTAACGACCAGTACCAATGCAGGAATAACACTCATATATGGTATGACAGCTCAAATAAATGATAAGGTGATGATGGGAAGATAAAGGTTTTTCTATTTACGTCTGCATTATATCACACCATTCAGTTAAGGCAGTTAAGATATTATTCTATTACCATGATCACAGTCTTTTTCTAACTTAAACAGAGCTGAGAGTTTTTTGCTGTTCTTTTGAAATATTGGTAAGCAAAATGGCTTTGAAATTACCTCAATCACTTTTCTGTGTGAATAATAGAAATTATAAAATGGAAAACAAAACAAAGGTACAACTAGATAAAGAAATAAGAGGACAATGCAGTAGGTTGGTGAGAGACCAGGAGCTCACACTCCTCCTGCAATCCACGCTGTGTGTGCCACAGGCAGAATAGCTGCATAACAACACAGGAGAATATCTTCTTACTTGGCTAAAGAGAGCAAGGACAGGTATTGCCTGCGTCCACAGAAATATTTTAGAATTGTAAACAAGGCCTTGGTATAATATAACTGTTTCTTTAGTTTACATACCCTAGATACTTTTCAAGGAGGAGAGATTGGTGATTTTGTTTTTCTTCTTCTTTACATCTAGAAAAAAAGGCTTGTGGTCATTGTTGTTCTTGATTTTTTTTTTTCTTTATCTTTTTTGGAAGTAAAGCAGTGCATCTGTTTAGTAACAGCTGAGTATTTATGTTTACATCCAAGGACAAGGGAATGTTCTTTTTAGCACAATAGTCAAAATAACAGTCCACCCCAAAATTAAAATGCAACTCCTCCTGTCCCTATCTCACCTGAAATGCCCTTCGAAGTCTCAACCACCACTAATAAATCAAAGTTAAACCAGGTCATAATGCAATCTGTATCATGCTGAGTTTGGTTGTCTTCTACACAATGCTATCAGACTCTCAAAAAGTGAGATGTTGACGCAGTCACTTTGCTCCAGCCCAGAGGGTGGTGCATTTAAGTGGGATAAAAATAGTTTGTTATATGAAATGTATTAAGTTGAGTGGAAAAGTGGATGGGGTAAATAGAAGCACTTAGCACTGTATGGCTCTGTTAAATGAATAAAGAGTATGTACATTAGATATCATTCTCTTCATTGTTGGGCCACGCTGTAAAGAAAGTAGCACCTTTTAGTGGCCCTTGAGGAGCTGTGGTGAGCAAACCAGCCCTATAAAATCACTGAAATTAACACTGCAGCAGCCAGCACTTGACTCCAGCCACTTGCTTGTCAATGGCCTTTCCCAAAATCCTTTGCCCAGTGGTGACTGCGTGCAGGCTGGAGTGGCTGGAGAAGAGAAACTGATGACTGAAAGCAGTGTGAGGCTGAGCGTTGCAGCCAGCAGGCCTGCGATCTTACAGCAGCGGCAGTTAGCTCATCTCCTCGTTGAAAGCTGACGCTCTCTGATGAGGAACAATGGAGCCTGACATGGGTGTGGTAGTATGGCAGATTAGGGGGCAGATAGGGTGTTAAAGTGACTGAGAGGGAGAGACTTTGGCGGGGACGGGGGCAGCAAGGTGAAACCTGGAATGTGGCGGGATGAGGTCATAAGTGTGTGTTTGTGTGTGTGTGTGTGTGTGTGTGTGTTTGTGAGGATTTGGTTCACAGCCCCTTGAGGCCCCATCCGTAGTGATGTCATGGGAAACTATCACAAAGCCCATGTTTGTAAACTCTCTCCATTTCCTTGCCGAAATCGGAGGACCACATGAAAGCCTCAGTTTTGAACTCCTGAATAAGAACACAACATGTCTGCTGTAACATTACCAGACCGAGTGAAAAAGTACTCCAACATGGACAAGATGTAAATCATTACTTTTCCTTTGATGTCTCTTCCTCTTAGTCTCTGTCTCCCTCTCGTCTTCATAACTTATCATTTCTCTCGACCATAAACATTGAGAACCGATCCCCGCTGCTATCCCGCAGCAACACGGGGCCCCTTTCTGTGTGGCGCAGTGAAAACAGATCAACTTGGAGGAGCTAGGAACTTGAAAGGAGGGCGCTAACTACAGGGGATAAACACATTCCTCTGCAACCCGGCCTGCCACCGTTGCCGCCGCCGCCGCTGGCCAGTGGCAGTGCAGGGGAGCTCACAGCGAAAAGCATTGTTACCACAAAGCGAGGTGGAGGGGGACAGCCGAATATCCCTGAGCTCCCTCAGATCTCACAGGCAGCAAGCAGCACTTGACCTTTCCAGCACTAAAGGAATATGACAGCCGTGAAGCCGACAGAGAGAATAGGGAGTGAGGCAAAGGGGGGGCGGGGGGGATGAGAAGCAAGAGACAAAAGCCACACAAAGTGCAGGCTGCCACCAAAACAGTTAGTTTGCAATCAACGTCAGTCATCCCTCTTTTTGGGACAGTTTGATTTCCACTTTTCAAATGAGGCATTTATTTTTGGCCTGATAACAGGGCTGGCTAAATTGAAATTGGCAGCTCGACAATCTACAGATAATAGTCATCTTCGCAGGAGATTATGTGAACAGCCCTTTCTTTCACTTTACTTGAGCCCCCACCTTCTCTCTCCTGTCGAAGATGAGAAAAGAGGAAATGAGGGAGGGAGGGAAAAAGAAAAAAGGGCTAATCTTAGTCACAATCAGAGGAGGCTGAGAAGGCAAAAAAAAGGGCCTGAAAAACGAAGGGGAGGAGAGAGAAAAGGGGGCTCTGGGTGGAAAAAAATTGAGTAATGTCACGGTGATCAGGAGGAGGGCTGGAGGGGTGGTGAGGTGGGGGTGTACAGGAGAGGTGAGGAGAGAAAGGGAAGAAGGGAATTTCTTTAATGTTTCTGGCAGCAAACCAGCTGAGGTCTCAAGGTTATCCTGGCTTTGTAAACTCCCACGGGAAAGGTGGAGTGCTGAGGGCCGGCGGGGGGGAGACGAGGGCTTGAGGTGGAAGAGAGGAGGGAGAGATGGCTACCCTTTTTTCTCAAGGAGGGAGGCTAATGCTCTGGGGGAAGAGTAATCCTCGGGGCCCTCTTGTCTGATAAGGTTGGCCTTGGCCCAGGTAGGAGGAGAAAAAGGGCTCCGGGGCCTCCCAGGGCTTCCTAACAGACAGTTCTGCCTTCTGCCTCATTTGCACTGAAGCAAAACTTTAATTATTACTCAAGCCATTAGTGATAATCACTTTTGAGTGATACAATGTAATACCCCATTGATTCTAAGAGTAAGACTCATTCTTGCCTAAATGGAGGTCAGAGGTTAGGGGCAGCTGTTGTACAGAACAGCTGGATCCAGTGGGAGTTCAGTGGCTTGCTCCAGGACACTTTGGCAGAGCAGGGCCCTGCTGACACTGGGCATGAACTCGACCAACACCTCTAATTATATGCTACTGTGTTGATTTATTATTTATGAGTATGAACTTGTTATAACATCAGACTTCAATTCTTCCTCCATTTCTACTTTCATATGTCTAGACATCTTGCGATTGCACATTTAACACCTTCTTTAACCACTAGCCGTTTTAAGTGATATATCATTGTCCAGAGTTAAGGTGAATTACAGTTGATTCAAGTTGAGCAGCAGCAGCTGTTGTGACAATACCATCCACTCTAATTTCCTAAAACACTGCCACTCGAATTTGAAACAACTGTTAGGGAAGACAAAGCTGTTTCATCATTCTTACTATAACCCTTCCAATCTTAATCTCCTGCCCAAGTTTTTAAACCAATGACCTTTATGCAAATATGAGTGAACCCTGAATCCAACATGTTTTATCGTATGAGGGTGGATCAGTGACTGCATGGGAAAGATCTTGATCGATACTCGGCATTTGTTTGTTTACACTAAACTAGGCCTATTAGAGATAATGATTCACAGCATGGAGTTGTGTGTGTGTGTGTGTGTGTGTGTGTGTGTGTGTGTGTGTGTGTGT
>CALSBW010025557.1:7294-17561 GCA_943590975.1 Lindbergichthys nudifrons
GTGTGTGTGTGTGTGTGTGTGTGTGTGTGTGTGTGTGTGTGTGTGTGAGAGAGAGAAAAAGAAGAGAAGGTTTTACTGACACATAACAGGTTTGGTTCTCCAAAACACTGAAGATACAATATAACAAGAACAAAAATAAATCTTGTTGAGTGCTAACACATGTTTATTTTACCATTGCCCATGATAATTGACATGTATTGTCTCTTGCAATAATGGGGAGTTAAAAAGTAGATAAACAATCATCATATTGAGGCTGACAATAAGTTAAAGCCTTTTATTGTCATTGTACAAAAAATACAACGAGATTCAGAATGCAACCCTGTCCCAGTGTGCAATAACTAGACATACATAACATTAAAAACACGGCAGTAGGACAGACAACATAAACAATCATACAGGGGGAATAAATAGTAAAAAATATTGGTATAAAAATAGTTTTGAATTTTTAAAGTCCATAAAAAATGTGTATAAGGTGTATATGTGTGAAGATGGTTACGGTTATTGCATTACGTTTGGTGGTTAAGCAGCCTGACGGCCCAGGGGTAGAAACAGTTTTTGAGTCTTTTTGTCCGTGATTTGAAGCTCCTGTATCTCCTCCCAGAAGGCATGAGAGAGAACAGTCTGTGACCTGGGTGAAAGCTGTCCTTTATTATTTAGTGGGAATGCTGATACAGCATTCCAACTATATGTTATGCTACGGACAAAATTCTTATTATTATTCCATCCAATTATTTTGGCCCTCTTCTCCTCCCACATTCAACATCGCAGAAACTCCGTTCAAACATCAAAACGTTCAGCTCGGTCGGGAATCGATGGCTATTACTTTTATCATTCATAACTTTCATAATTCCAGAGATACATCCCATAATACATCACATTTTTAACCATTGAAGTCAATGGAGAAATTCTTCAGACTTCAACAAATCTTCATGCGACTTCAACTGCTAACTGTTCATTCATACTTTCACTCAAAAACCTCATTCCAACTTTAAAATGTTACACATCTTTCTGACATTATTCGTGTAACACAACTTTTAAATCTGATTCTTACTTTTAGAGATATTAAACATTGTTCAGACCTTGGTAAAGAGGCTTTCTTCAGATGTTAACATTAACTAGAGTGCGTGATGTCACAGCTAGAATGGAGGAAATCTTGAAATTTGCCTTCATATATTTTTTTAAAACTGCCATAATTCCCAAACCCTACATTCCTGAGACATCATTTTTCATGACAAACGTAGGAAAACATCTCGTAGCTTGAAAAATAACAAATAATTAACCAAAATAATTAAACAAAATGCCTCTTGAGGGCATGAAGTGACAAAAACGTTCAACATGCCTCCATTAAAGCCCATTGTAATTTCAGGCTGATATTTCCTCACGGTAGCAGCCGCACACCTTTAGTCAAACTGCCAAAAAGGCCACATTTTTTACCCGAAAGTACACACAAATTACACTTCAGATACTCAACTTCCTTGACATGCTTCACGTTTTGAAATTTCACAGATATCTGTTATCATTCTTCCACAAAACGTTCACATGTAAGAGGTTCATCTCTCATTCAGAACAATGCAAACCTTTGATCTCTTCACACCTCGTTAGCTCAAATATAAACACCTGTGTCATGGAACACGATGATGTCATAACACACAGGTGTTCGTGTTTGAGCTAACGACGTGGTCACTGAAGTTTAACAGACTGTCTGAGCCTATTCTTTTCTGTCTGATGGAGACTTCATACTGACTTCAACATGTTCCACCTATTTTATACATTATTAGTGACACACAGCTGTCGTCGTTAGCTCAAATATAAACACCTGTGTCATGGAACACGATGATGTCACGCCGTTGCCATGGCAACACAATGCCCGCCATGAAACACGGTTTTCTCATAACTTCAGTGAAAATGCTCCAAATGGCCCAACACTTCACAGGTTTGGTAACGATGCAGCCATCAACGCATCTAAGCGTATTATGGGGTGTCATCAAATGCCGTTGCCATGGCGACAGACCACTCGCCATGAAGCACGATGTCGCTGTAAGTCCAATGGACACGGTTCGATCGTCCCCCAAACTTCGCTTGTATATCACCGGTCCAGCCCTCAACAGCTCTACGTCAATTATGGGATCTCACCATATGCCGTTTCCATGGAAACGCATCCCTCGCCATAAAAGACGATGTCGCTATAACTCCTATGAAAATGTTCAAAAAGTGCTCAAACTTCACATGTGTGCTAACAGTCCAGCCGTGAAGACATCTACGGGACATGCCGTTGCCATGGCAACACAATGCCCGCCATGAAACACGGTTTCCTCATAACTTCAGTGAAAATGCTCCAAATGGCCCAAAACTTCACAGGTTTGGTAACGATGCAGCCATCAACGCATCTAAGTGTATTATGGGATGTCATCAAATGCCGTTGCCATGGAGACAGATCATTCGCCATCAAGTTAGTTCGAAAGTTTGCAGTTCAAATATTCTGCTGCTTTTCCAAGCTTTTTTACTTTCTTTTCTTCTCTCATCACACATTCAAGCCCCCAGTGTTCATGTATCATTTCAATCTAAATTCTTCACTTTCTTCTTACACATTACATTTCAGCATAGCAATTCAGCGTCAGCTTTTCAGCATAAAGCATGCCCACTAGCAATTTCTTCAGGAATTGCATTCTCTAGTTTTTGTTTGCTCTGCTGAGGCGGCGGGAGGTGGATATGTGTTCCAGAGAGGGCAGGGGGCAGCCGACGGTTTTCTCTGCCATCCTAATCACTCCCTGCAGGACTTTCTTGTCCGCAGCTGAACAGCCAGCATACCACACAGAGATGGAGTATGACAGCATGATCTCGATGGTTGCCCCGTAGAAGGACACCAGCAGCTTCTTGTTCAGTCAGTGCCGAAGCACCCTCAGGAAGTGTAGTCGCTGCTGGGCCTTCTTTATTCATTTAAAAAAAAAAATTGTAATACTTTATTTTTTAAGTTGTTAAGACATTACAAAGGAAACAACAAATAACATACAACAGAAGAAGAAGAATTGGGAGGGATGAAAGCCTCTTTAATGGTCACACATGCAGAGCACACAGCACACACAGTGAAATGTGTCCTCTGCTTTTCACCCATCCTAGTACCAGGAGTCTAGTGCTAGGAGCAGTGGGCAGGTACTGTACAGCGTCCGGGGAGCAATGGGAGTGGGGGGGGAAGGGGGATGTCCGGTGCCTTGCTCAAGGGCACCACGGCAGGGCAGGAGGTGAACTGGGACCTCTCCAAGTAGAAGTCCACACTCCATATTTAGGTCTGGTCTGGGACTTGAACCGGCAACCCTACGGCTCACAGTCCAAGCCCCTAGTGGCTGACTGAGCCACTGCCGGACTGACTGAGCCACTGCCGGACACATACAGCAGGTCACTGGGATAATACATCATCAATATGTTCTCAGCAATTATTCTTGTGATATGGGAAGATCTCCATCACAACGGGTTCACAACCAATCTGTGTGAAACATACAGTAAAGCAAAATAAAAGAATTATCTCAGGGTTATGTGACCCCCTTCTTCATGTGCAAAACCCATTTGGACCAGTAATTGTCACATTTTTCACTACAGAGTCTTAGATAAAAAGTCAGCCTCTCCATACGAAACAAGTCATTTACAATGTTTATCCATTCTCCCTTTGTTGGCGGGTCTTTCACAAGCCATTTTTTGGTAATTGCCTTTTTGCTGGCTGTCAGTAATATGTTAAGAAGATACTTGTCCCGAACACTAAATTCCACTGGTATATTAGCTAAATAAATCCCATCAAAACTGTTTGGAAGTGGTGATGATGACGACATTTGTCTTTTATCCTGAAACGCAACATGTGGGTTTTTAAAAAAAATCTCAAAGCCAAGAATTGAATTTATTTCCGTTATTATAGATAGCCAATAGGGTTTGATCACTGGACAGTTCCAGAATATGTGGAAATGATCAGCCATAATTTTACTACACTGCCTCCAGCAATGTCCAGATTATGTTCTGCCATTCTGATGGTATTTTATTATTGGAGTTAGAAAAAAATCGAATAACATTCTTCCATGAGAATTCTCTCCAAAGGCCAGAGCTGGAGGTGGTGGATTGTATTTTACATATGTTAGACCATTCCTCTTCTGTAATAGTAATATTAGCTTCTACAGTACCTCCCATTTGGCTTTCACATATAGGGTTGAGTGGTTCTTGGCAGATTGTAGACAGGAGTATATTCTAGAAACCAGTTTATTTTGGGTGTTGCCCTTGAATGCCCCCACAAAAATGTAAATCAGGTCAAATTCGGTGTTTCCATTCCGTTTAATATTCCTATCAAAGTGATGCCTGAGCTGTAAGTACCTGTAGAAATCCTGGGTCTCCAAATTGCAGGTTTCTGTTAGCTGTTGGAAACTTTTCAAGCCAGTACTGGTAGATATTAGGGAATATGATGTAATGCCTTTATGGATCCATTGTTTAAATCTAAAATCCAGCTCTGCTGGTTTAAAATCTTTATCAAACACCACCCATCTCAATAACATGGATTTTCTTTCAAGTCTTAATTCTTTGCAAATGTTGAACCAAATATTGAGGGGAACCAATGTCCAGCGGCTTAATTTATCAGAGTGTGCCATCTTTGAGGATTTATCACCTAATATACATTGAAGGGGTATGTTCAGTTGGCTCAGTTCAAGGTCTTTCCATTTTGCATCATTGTCACAATTGCAACACCTTAATTCTGCTGCTTTATAGTAGTCTTCAAAGCATGGAATGGACATTCCTCCCTTTTCTTTCAATAACTGCAGTGTTTTTAGTCGCACTCTGGGTTTCTGACCTTTCCATATAAATCTGGATATCATTCGATTCCAATCATTGAACTGTTTTGTTGGTATCTCTATAAACAGTGACTGAAAGAGGAACAGCAGGCGTGGTAAAATGTTCATCTTTACGATCTCAATCCGATTGTGCATGTTAACCTCTTAAGGACGACGGTCCCCCCAGTGGACCCCCCCACACAGTTTTTTGTTCGAGACTGTGTCTCAGGGCTTCTTAACATTTATGAAACTATTAATATGTAGCACCAGATTAACGGGAAGAATCTCAGCTAACTGAAGATATGAACCATTTTTACCAAAACAAAACACAAGGGTAATACCAAGCCCATGAATTAGCACTAAGCGAAAAAATGCTAACGCACAGAACTCAAGATAAAGATACCCTTATTACTTATCGTTACTGCACATACAATATATCCGATTAAAGCTGAGACTCCACAGATTATATAGGTATAGTATCATCACTGAGCGATCCGAACCCCGACAGGGGAAGCAAACACAGACATCACAACACGTACCTTTACGGAGCTTTTACGGGAGATCGTCTCACCGTAGCTGTCAATCTGATCAAAATACGTGTTCAATGGCATTAAAACGAGAAAAGACGCGGCTGAATCGGTTGATCCATAGGTTAATAATGTATCTGTAGCTTTGAAAAACGTATTTATAATCCATAATTCCATTTTTATGTAAAAATCGGAGAGAAAAAGTTAGCTGCTAATGATAGCCAACCATAATGGTATGCAGCTTCCGGTTTTGGCCACGCGTCACTATCACTCCTTATTTGTTAATGTGTTGGTGTGTTTAGAACTTTCCCTCGATTCCATTGGCTCTAGTGGTTATAAAGAGATTTCATTCATCAAAATCGACCAAGGGGGGCCAGAGATATGGAAAATCCACCCAAATGACCCCAGCAGTGGGTTTTATTTGCTAAATCTCTCTAAAAAGGTCAAATTTCACTTGTTTTGCATCAATCTTAATACAGGGTACTTATTATATGTTGTACTTTAGATTCCTAAAGCTTTTAGTCTACTAACCCATCATCCAAGGGTAGTTTTCACTATAAGTAAAAAAGAATGTTTGGACGGACACTATAATTTACAGTTTTTTACTATGTTCAATCTGAATTTTCTTTAAAATAAAAAACATCTATATTGATTCTGACTTTTCTACTTCCAACTCACAGGTTTATCATTACTTTGAGAACAAAGATTATTAATTTAACCCTTTTAGAAGGGAAGATATGGTCATTTGTTCTGGGAATGTCATTTTCGAGCCTGAGACCTGAAAAACAGGCTCAGGGCTAAACAGGTTAAGAAAAAGGCATTTTAAACAGTCATTAACCTGTTAAGCCCGAGAGACCCCGGTACCGGGGCACTCTCGCAACATCTTGCAGGAAACAGTGTCTGAGGGCATGTTCATTTAATAAACTATGAATGTTTTATATCCATGTTACCGGAAGAAACTCATCTAACTGATCGTTTTTATTTTTTTTTCAAAATAAAACCCACAATGCTAACGCTGAGCCTCTGAATTAGCAACGAGTGAAAAATGCTAACAGATTACTGCACCGAAATTCACTCACCAAACCTTATTATTTATATTTTCTGCACATCCATGACATCGTTTCACATCGTGAGATGACACAGAATCGATGGGTACATAAATTATCACTCAATGATACGAACTTGCGACTTTATAAACAAAAACAGACATCAAAACATGTGACGCTAGGTAGCTAAAAACGCTAAAATGGTTTACCTGTGTCATAGTCTGCTCAAAAGTGGTCTTCAATGGCATTAAAACGATAAAAACGCTGCTGAAGTTAATCCATAGGTTAATCCAATGTGTCTGTGTCCCTTTAAAATTATTTCTGATAATCCATGAGCAATAAACCTGCTTTTCCGTTTCCAGATGTCAGAGCTAGAGTATAGGTTCGCTCTGATGCAAAACTGCATGCGCGAAGCCCCCACCTTTTTTTTGTACCATGTGTGTGAGAGGGGAGATTCCCCTTCGATTTTATTGGCTCTAACGGTCAGAAAGAGATGTCAATCACTAAAATCGACCAATGGGTTCCAGAGAAACGGTAAAACTCCCATTTCCACCCAAATCACCTCAGAGGTGGAGTTTTTTTTGCTAAACCTCTCTAAAAACGTCAAATGTCACTTGTTTTGCATCAATCTTGATACAGGGTACTTATTATATGTTGTACTTTGGATTCCTAAAGCTTTTAGTCTACCTTACCATCATCCAAGGGTAGTTTACACTATAATTTACAGTTTTTTACTATGTTCAATCTGAATTTTCTTTAAAATAAAAAACATCTATATTGTTCTGACTTTTCTACATCCAACTCACAGGTTTATCATTACTTTGAGAAAAAAGATTATTAATTCAACCCTTTTAGAAGGGAAGATATGGTCATTTGTTCTGGGAATGTCATTTTCGAGTCTGAGACCTGAAAAACAGGCTCAGGGCTAAACAGGTTAAAAAGCAACACAATCTACCTGCATTGCAATTACTCTAAACATGTAATAACGTGCTTTAACAAATAGGTGGTTTGGGTTAAAAAGCTGTCAAGTTTACAGTGTTAACAAAATAAAATATACTGCTGTTTCGGGTTTAGTTTACGACGGATATATTTTGTTATTGTTTTGATATTTGTAACACAAAAGCGATGGAAAAAACTCACGGCAACACAGAAAAGATGGTCTTAACATGACCCAGCGGTCTAGTAGTTAATAAAAAACAATAATATCAAAACAAAATATTACTATTAACTTTATTATTTGAAAGTAAAACAGAACGGTAAAAGAATAGTTTCCGGTCTATTCTGAGGCCCGATCTCTGTAGATAAAGAAAGAACTACGATAGATGTGTAATATTTAATGCAGCCGAACCATTTATTATAATGGATTCATGTGATGACTTTCAAAGAGTAAAGCAAGCACTGCTGAATAAAGTATGATTTTATCTTTTACGAAACGTTTTTTTTTTCATATGGAATGCAGTTGGAGGTCAACCAATCACAGAGCTTGAGAACTAATCACGGGGTTTGTCAAACAAAGCACATGGTGTAGTCCTAAACGATAGCTGAGGATTCTGGGTAGTGTAGTGTCTTCTGCCATCCTAAACTCCGTAAAAATATTTGTTTCTCCAAATCGAAGGGGAAAAATACAAAAGCATTGCACACAATTTAAACTAATCAATGTTGTGTAATTAACAAGGATAATCTGGTGTTTTTGAGTTGATGAGTAGTGCAGATATCACTGTAAAATCAATCGACAGTAAGGAGAATAGTTACTTCCGGGTGTAAAATCCTCCGTTATCCAATGGGAATGGACGCTCACATTGCCTTTAAACAGCCGCCGACATAAACGGATGCGGTGCTTCCATGAGCGTCAAATACCGCCGCCGATGGGAATACATTGCAATCAGTCGAAAGCTCTTTGCGTCCGTTTATGAAGCTGAAGGAGCCACGGCGCGTCCCAACTGCACGCCACGGGACCAAGCGTCGCTCCTGGACGTTTAGGGAGTGAGAGTGTGTTGGATTGTCGGGCCTCCTTCCTATTTATACCGGAAGTGAGCCCGAAGGTGGGGCCCACCTCGCAGATGGGCGTGGACTACAAGTGTTTTCAGTGCTGCGCGGGTGTGCAGGGGATTACCCAATAGCGATAGCCTTAGAGGGCGAAGCCTATACGAAATAGAACAGGGAGTAGAGAAAAAAGCAGGAGGGAAGGAAAAGAACACAAGTACAGCCTGCCTGGCAAGAACAAAACTCGGCCTCTGTTTATGTTGGATTTGCGCTATTATATATAATTGTCTTATTGTAAATTCATCAGTCAACCTGATTCACAGAATTATTGCCAGGGAGAGTTTATAGTTGTCCTTAACAATATCAGAGGAACTGTTGACTTTGTCGTTACCTTTATTGCCCCCATTACTGTTATCATAGTTCTGTATATGAGAGTGTTTGTGGTAGCTGTGTCTCAGGCTCGAGCCGTGTGATCTCATGTTATAGCTGTCAGAATCAAACTTTCAGTTAGTGAAAAGGCCACAAAATCTGAGGTGAAAGCAGCCAGGACTCTTGGTGTTGCCATTTAATACACCATGAATCCAGAGTTTATTGCTTTTGTTTAGCTAAACATGAAGGTAATAACTAACACCAGGGTGATTTTTGTGAGAGGATGACCGTCCTGGCCAATGTTAGTGGGGGAGTGCCAAATCTGGCAGCCATTACATCTGATGCATTGAAGCAAGTGATGAAGAGTGAGATGAAGATGACTGCAGAAAACAAAGTAGAGCTTAGGGAATGTAGTCTTTGCTTGAGAGAAAGTAATAGTAGGGGCAGGACAGATGAGAAGAGATATATCAGCTGCATAACGGAGAGCTTTGCCAGAACACAGCAGCTTCTAATCACCTCTCTCTGCAGATGGAGACTTCCCAAAGAGATGAACTCTGCTTTCCACAACTCTTCAACACATCCTGCAGGAAGCCTACGCCAGCTCAGTCAGATGTCCTGCTGGCTTACGTCCTGCTGTCCTTCATTGCTCTGATCACTGCAGCTCTCAACCTGCTGGTCATCATCTCTATCTCCCACTTCAGGCACAGACAAACTTTCAGCTTAAGCTTATATTTGTTAATAATGGAAAAAATAACATGATTTAGCCATGCATATATTCCTTTTAATTAACGTTTCAGATAAAAGTTATTCTGTTGCAAATGATAACATATTCAAACCTGACGTTGTATGACAAAATAGTTAAAGCAGAGACTCCACAACAAATGCATATCCATTCAAATGCTTTTTGTGTGTTTTACTGCTGTTTGTTGTTACAAGCTATTGATGATATTCTTCCTTTCCAGGCAGCTCCACACCCCCACTAACCTCCTCATCCTCTCCCTGGCTGTCTCAGACTTCATCGTGGGTCTACTTTTGATGCCTGTTAAAATAATTTTAACAGAGGCTTGCTGGTACTTGGGTGACCTGATGTGTGCTCTGTATTATATTGTTGATTTTATCATTACCTCTTCTACAGTTGGAAACATGGTGCTCATATCCATTGATCGTTATTTTGCTATATGTGACCCTCTGCATTACACCATCAGAGTAACTCTGAACAGAACAAAAATCTGCATCTGTCTGTGTTGGATTGGCTCTGTCATCTATAATTGTCTAATTTTAAAGGACTTTCTGAGACAACCTGATGCAGAGAATTCTTGCCATGGAGAGTGTTTATTTGTTACTGACAATATCACAGGGGCTGTTGACTTTGTCGTTACCTTTATTGCCCCCATTACTGTTATCATAGTTCTGTATATGAGAGTGTTTGTGGTGGCTGTGTCTCAGGCTAGAGCCATGCGATCTAATATTGCAGCTACGCGCCAACGTGCAGATGGTGCAACTGCTAAGAAATCTGAGATGAAAGCAGCCAGGACTCTTG
>CALSBW010025559.1:0-15511 GCA_943590975.1 Lindbergichthys nudifrons
TGTATACATGTAATGTCCAATACACTCTGTATCCTTAGGTGTGTGAAAATACATGTGTGGTTGTATACGCTAAAGATACACTTCTGCATTTATATCACGTTTTGTCTCTGTATTCATGTGTATTTGTAAATATTTGTATATATGTGTGTGTTCATATGTGTGTGCATGCATCTCCCCAGCTGCATGTTCTTATTGGCTGATATTAAAATGTTTAATGACATGCTGCAACGTGATTGGCTGAAGGATAATTGTCTCAGTTTAACAGCTTCTCCACAGAGCAACAATCAACCGTAACAGCGTGTTCAGCTATTAATGGGCACACCTAAGTACTGTGCTGATAGCTTTACTCATGTGTGTGTGAGTGTGAATGTAAGAGTGTTTTTGGGTGTATGCTTTGCTATGATCCAATTATTTCTGCGTCGAACTACGATGAAGTTACTACACAAATTATATTATAAAAGGTTACTTTTCTTGGCCCAAGACAATATGTTGCACGCAAACATTTATCAGAGATAATTGCTTTGCTTCCACTACAGACATCAGAGGGATTTTCACTGGAAGATCACAATCTGCACTTTCACACATTTATAACAAACAGAACAATTAGGAACAAAGTGATGTATCTGTCTCCATAGGTGACCAGAACATATTGCAAAAAGCACAAGAGGTTCAACAAAGGATGACAAGATATAGTGTGTTGTCAGATGAAAGTAAGGAACAAAACAAAGTACTAAATAAATAATGATACAGATAGTGAAAATGGTACCAGATGATAAAATAAATAGAAAACCTGGAGAGAAAAAGAGGAGTGGAGATTTCCGAAAGTAGGAGATCCATTAGAAAGCATGAGGAGAAATATACAATAGAATATTAAAAAAGTCCCCTTTTCATAAAACTAAGTTCAAATATAGGGGTTGAATCTTCCTTGTAGTGATATTGCACGACTAATTAGAGATACAATTTGTGTGCCAAAAAGAGACAATGTTTATCTCTGACGCTCTTTGCTCAATGGGAAGGTTGCTGTCATTTATTTAACACAGTGCCACAGCTAGGTCATCAGAAAGCATCGGTTCACTAAAAAGCCAAGGAGATTATTCCTCCTTTCAGGCTGTTAAAAAGCAGGCCAGAATAGGGGAAGAAGATTGCAGGATAAAGAAAGAAGTGAGAAAAGATGACAAACGCTAAAGAGAAAAGAAGGGAGGTGATAGAGAAGGTGTGTAGACAAAGAAGAGTGGTACATGTACATTTATCAGTCTAACTCGTGCATGAAGTGCGCTGCTCGGCTGCGCACCGCGTCTCAGTTGCTCCGTCCGTCTTGTGTTTTGTTTCATTGTTTGTCTGTATGAAACATCATTTTTGAGAGACCATGCTTTTGATCCTGTGGATTACTTTTGCCTTCTGCGGACCATGTCTGGCCATACAACTTTTCAAAACACACCTGAGCCACAACACGAACAGGTATGGCGAGGAGCCCCGGCCTTTACGCTGCTACAGCCGCGAGGCTATGCTGGAGCTACAATGCGATAGGCCTCCTACGAATACACCAAGCCACCTGTGTTCTTCGTTATTGGATGACATCCCTCAGGAGCTGCTTAGAAACATCAGGAAAAAGAGACGAGGAAGGAGGGGAGGCGTTCGGAATCGCCTACGGCGGAGATTCAGCCGGCTACCACTTCCCTCCATCATTCTGACAAATCTGCGCTAATTGAGCAACAACGTGGACACACTAAGGATATACACAAGGTACTGTCATGAATTTCGTGAGGCCTCTTTACTATGTTTTACGGAAAGTTGGCTACAATCTACGATGCCTGAATCTCTCTTTGAAGTACCCGGATTCACCCTTGTTCGAGCAGACAGGGATGCGAACTCGGGGAAAACCAGAGGAGGCGGTATTTGTGTGTATATTAATGATCTGTGGTGCCGATTATACTCAGTAAGATGTAAAACCTGTGATCCCAATGTAGAAATTCTCGGCATGACGTTAAGACCCTTCTATCTGCCTAGAGTATTCGGGTGTATTTTACTGTTTGTTGTTTATGTGCCTCCCAGCGGCAGAGCGTCACTGGCGGCCGGCTCCATCGCTGACTGTGTTCACGAGCTGCAACTCAGCCACCCCGATGCACCGGCAATAGTGCTCGGGGATATGAACCAATGTCGTCGAGAGACTGTGTTACCTGGGTTCCAACAGTATGTTAAGGATCACACCAGAAAAGACAATATCCTGGACAAATGCTTCGTAAATGTTAAAGGAGCCTATGTGACTAAATGTAGACTACCAATACTGAACTCTGATCATAATGTTGTGAATATGATACCAGTGTATAAGACCAAACTGAAGAGAAGTAAACCGGAAAAGAAAGTAATAAGGACATGGACAAATGACAGTAGGGAAGAGTTGTTCCCGACATCTTTGTTGGGGGGGGGGGGTGCTAGTGGAGCCTCGCAGCGGCGAAACTGTGGCGCGCTTACACTGTAGGTGCGCCGCGTTTGGGGGTACGGGTGCTAGTGGAGCCTCGCAGATGGGGGTGCTGCAGCCCCCTCAGCCCCCCCCCCCCCCCCTTTCCCGCATCCATTCGTGATGTCTCGCTGTCTCGCCAAAACACTCTCACTCCCTAAACGTCCAGGAGCGACGCTTGGTCAGGGTCCCGTGGCGTGCAGTTGGGACGCGCCGAGGCTCCTTCAGCTTCATGAACGGACGCAAAGAGCTTTCAACTGATTGCAATGTATTCCCATCGGCGGGGATGTGCAAAATAGCCATTATATACAGTTTTTAATTAACTATTAGAGAATAACGAGTAATGAATATGCTTTATAGGGATCTGCAGATACATTTTTTGTCTTCTCAAGCACCAACTATCAAATATCTCGCCTGATTGTTTGCACTTGACAATCACCTTCACTGAATTTTACTCAGGTGTAACTAAAGTCTGATTTAAGGGTTGTTTATATTTCACATCATTAATCCAAATCTGTAAAGTAACTAAAATAAATGTAGTGAAAATACCAGGTTAACCTTAAAGAAAGCCCTCAGGATTATAAAAGACCCCCACGGACACGTTCGAGTCTTTATTTGGATAGTGTGCCGTCGATGGGTTTCATTCCATTGCTGTTTGACGCGGTGTAAACTTCGCACACTGCCACTCCAACATCCAATCACAGAGCTTGAGAACTAATCACGGGGTTTATCAAACAAAGCACATGGTGTAGTCCCAAACGTTAGCTGAGGATTCTGGGTAGTGTAATACAAATATTTGTTTCTCCGAATCGAAGGGGAAAAACACAAAAGCATTGCACACAATTTAAACTGATCAATGTTGTGTAATTAACAATGATAATCTGGTGTTTTTTAGTTGATGAGTAGTGCAGATATCACTGTAAAATGAATCGACAGTAAGGAGAATAGTTACTTCCGGGTGTAAAATCCTCCGTTATCCAATGGGAATGGACGCTCACATTGCCTTTAAATGCCGCCGACATGGACTGATGCGGTGCTTCCCTCAGCGTCAAATACTGCCGCCGATGGGAATACATTGCAATCAGTTGAAAGCTCTTTGCGTCCGTTTATGAAGCTGAAGGAGACTCGGCGCGTCCCAACTGCACGCCACGAGACCCTGACCAAGCGTCGCTCCTGGACGTTTAGGGAGTGAGAGTGTGTTGGTCTCGCAGATCCCACGCAGCAAGCAGGAAATGAACCCAGCTCACACTGTCCGCTCCTCGCAGCAGCGAGCCGCGCAATGTCCCGCCAACACGGCACCCAGACCCCACACAGCATTCTCATCTGTTTGTCCTTACTGGTGTCAATTTCTGGTTGCTAACGCCATTGTAACACATAATCACTGATGTTCCGCTGTAACGGTGGTAGACTCATCAGAACAGAGTGGGCGAGCTGACCAATCAGAGCACAGTGGGCTCACCGGGAGGGGGGGGCAGGAGCTCCAACAAGCCGTTTAGGACAGAGTGAATACACATACTATACAGAGATGCTTTATGAGAAACCAAATGTGAGTTTGGAAAATTGCACAATATAAATCTATTCTAGTAGACCTCAACAATGGAATTATGATCAGTAGAAATGGCCATGACATGGGACCTTTAATATTTGTTTCATCAAATATAACATATTCAACAAAAAAATGCAAAAACGTGCTTTAACCACTAGGCGGTGCGGGTTAAAAAACTGTCAAGTTTAAAGTGTTAACACAACAAATTATACTTTTTATTATTAGTGTAGGACACTTATGTATGTATAACATCTGAAGATGTGTAGTTGTATTCATGTCTTATTTCACATGTTTCAGTTTCGGTGGCAGTTCTTCCAGTTTGTCCAAAGGTCTAATCAGGGCTCTATAAATAGAGAACTACGGCAGATGTGTAATATTTAATGCAGCCGAACCGTGTATTACAATGCAGAAAAGCAAGTACACTCTGAATAAAGTGTTATTTTCTTTTTTTTTTAAATGTTTTCGGATTTCATATCGCATAAACACCATATCCCAACGTGCATTGCGGCTAAAACATCCAATCGTTTGTTTCCGGTGACTTTATTTTGAAATTCAGTTCCTGACGGACGGCAAAAAAGCCCGATATTATAGAAATATTCTGCAGGTCTCCCTTCAAAAAAGAGATCTATGATCTCAATGGGACCAATCTGGTTAAATAAAGGTTTGAAATTAAATTAAATGAAATAAACAAATAAATAAAAACAAGGACAATTGTGTGTTATTGTTGAGTAAATAACAGTGTGTTATTTAGAAAAGAATAACAAATTAGAAGGAAAAGAATATTTAAAAAATACTGATTTCAGTATTCTGAGCCCCATTTATTTTCCTCACAGACGACAAAAAAAGTCAGACATTATAGAAATTAAAATAAAAACAATAATCGTGGCTTGATATTGAGTAAGAAAATGTTTTTATGAACCACACAGCTTTCGGTCTTCCAAGACCTGACGGACATATTACCGTGCAGTGAGACTGGGTTGGATATTGACCTGTATGTTTCATATTTGCACATTTATATTTTTGGAAAATTTGTATTGAAGGTTAGACAGGAAACCGGGTACTGGAAGTAGGAGAAAGTGAACTGAATAGCATGGCAGTAGACTACTACACATTTTCCCTATGCAACCTGAATAGTAAAAGGGTCAAGTCCGTCAGAAAGCAATGACTTTAAGTGTAAGGATTAGTAAAATGTATTGTGTTTATGTGATGACATTTGGAGATGTTTAAACTCAATGAGAAAATGTGTTAGCATTCGCACTAGCGTTAACATACACGCTAGTGTTAGCCATACACATAGCGTTAGCCATACTAGCCTGTATACCAACACAGTCTCACGGCATTTCGTGTTATAGTCACGAAATTAATCTATTGATTCGTGTTCACCAACACAATTTCGCCATGTTTTTCGTGTCACACAGAATGATTTTAAAAAGCAATGTAAATAATAATAAATTAGAAGGTAAAACAGATTAAAAAAAATACAGATTTCAGTATTCTGACACAGAACGATTTTAGAGGCAATGTATTTCTATTGGTAGTATGTTTCGTGCCTGCACCAAATAATAACAAATTAGGAAAGAAATATCACAAAAAATACAGATTTCAGTATTCTGAGGCTCTGAGCCATTTATTTTCCTCACGGACGGCAAAAAAACTCCGACATTATACAATTTAAAATAAAAGGGTTAGGCTTAGGGTAAAATATTGAGTACGAAAACGTTTTTATGAACCACACAGCTTTTGGTCTTCCAAGACCCGACCGGACAAAAAGACGTGGTGCAGGCACGAAACATACTACCAATAGAAATACATTGCTTTTAAAATCGTTCTGTGTGACACGAAAAAAATGCGAAAATCGTGTTGGTGAACACGAATCAATAGATTAAAATAATTTCGTGACTATAACACGAAATGCCGTGAGCCTGGGTTGTGTATACACGCTTATTGCACAGCTAGCATTAGCTATATTTACCTTGTTTACACTTAGCGGTCCTATGTGTTAATCTGTGTATGTTACACTTGCATGTATGAGATCATTAAAGGTGGGGTATGTAATTTATTTCAGAAACACTTTTTGTTATATTCCATGGAACCATCCCAATAGCAATGAATATGTGAAATGCTTTGACAATAAATACATACAAATATTTCATCTGTGGAAGCCGTAGTACTGTAAAAAGCACGACCAATCATTTTAGCCTGTCAGCCTTCCATCTGTGCACAAACTTATCTCGTGCCCTCATTGGTCATGTGCGCATGTGTTGGAGGAGGGGCTCTGTAAGGAAGTGGCAGATTTTTTCCGGTTGTGTATTTTCAAATTCTAGCGCACTCGAGCTGGTTTCTCCAAAATTACCTACCCCACCTTTAAGTGCCTTGTAACGTCTTTTTATATAGTCTCAGTCCGTTTGAATGTTAGTGGACTGCAAAATAAGTCATGGAGCATGGCTGCTCATTCCCTGGCTCTCAAAAGAGTTTGGCTTGCTGTTTAATCTATGTTCACACTGAGACAGTACAACACATAGAGAGAACAGCAGGGACGTACACAGACATTTGGAGGGGCCATTGCTCTAAACTGGAAAAAGGGCCTCCCCCCGAAAAAAAAAAGACCTTTTGAAAATTGTAACTTGTTTTTAATGTAAAAGAAACCAAACGATTATTACTTCAACTAAATTGAACAGTAATTCACATCTCATAACAAAATAAGCTAAGGCGACTACTTGCATTCGGTGACTTGATTTAAAAATCCATATCCATATCTCATTAAAATATCTAATGTTAGTAACTATTAAAGACAAATGGGGACAATTCTGTTCTAATGTAGTTTGACCATTGTAACTGCTGTGCGGAGATACTGATAAAATAGGGCCTCTCACTAATTACCTTAAATAAACTCACTAATGAATTAAACCAGTTCAATACGCATTATTCTTATTCTTATCATTCTTTATGAGCGCAGTAACGGTAAGGTATCTAATTACTTATTTATTTAGTATTCGATAACTTAATAACAGAGATGGTCAAACTAAAGTGGCAGAGACATGGCAGAAATCCTACAATGAAGCGGGACAGTGAACTGTTCACCCGTGGAGGGCAATCAAGAAAAGAGAGCGAGCGGCCCGTTGAGGGAGTTTACAGATGAAAAGACACAGAAAGACAGAAGCACAACAACTACAAGTAGGCTATATTTAGGTGTTTTTTGTAAATATCCGACGGTATCAAGAGGAAGTAAAGTCCCCTGGTTTGTCCCTTATACCCTAACTGCCATGAGACAACTCAAAATCAAGTTTCCAAAATCCGACACTGAGGTGGTCTTAACGCACCGGCAGATGACAGCGCTGACAAAGTGTGTTTCCCGCAGCGAGACGCTACAATACTAATATAATTGTAGGCTTATCATGTTGATTCAGCCACAACAGAAAAAAGAAAAACAAACTCTCGCTCTCTCCAGAGGTCAGCCAAAAAGGCCAAACGGGCCGTTGCCTGGGCAACATTAGCCCGTACCTGTGCACGTCCCTGGAGAACAGTGCACCTATTGTACATACAAGCAGGTCACACAGTATGATCACAAATACATAATCTCTGTTAAAAATCAGTTTTTATTAAAAAGTATAGGCTGCATCTAGTGTTCTCAGCCTTGGAGAAACTTGACATGTTTTGGTGTGTCTGAACCTCTCTTTAGTGGTTCATTAATAAAACAGATATTTCAACATGTGCCTACTTTATTCATGTACTGTTGAGGTTCATTTCAGTAGTTGTGTGCTATAATGTATACAAAGTGTGAAGAGGAGGCAACTTTAGAATAGGGAACCTCTTCAGGTCAATTAGAGTCAAACTAGCTTATTGGTTATGAACAAGACTTCACTTTAAAATAGTGAACATGTTCTTAGATATAAATACCTAACTTTTTAGTTATTTAGACTTAATTAACACTTATGGTTTCATGTCTTGTTACATAAGAATAGATCATATTTGTTAAGTGTTATTATGGGAGAATTACTATTCTTGTGGTACAACTGCCTTATTAGGCCCATATTGAGCAGAGCATATTAAGACCCAAACTCATGTACAACAAAGTCCTTACTTACAATAAATAAGGAATAATTAGAGGGTTATTGAGGAAAATCTCACAACTAATGGCCTATTACTTGTAGAATATCGTCATGTAGAATAAGGCATTAATAAGTGTTTTATAATGACTAATAAAGAGCCAATATACTGCTAATATGCATGTTAATTAACAACTAGTTGATGGTGCATTTGTGTACCTTAATATAAAGTGTTACCATAATGTTTAATATATAAAAGCTAAATCATTATTACAGTATGTTTCATTACCCTCTCTCGTCTGGGGCACTTTAGTGCAGCAGCCAATCAACTGCTGACCGTTTCTACCCGAAAACTATGCAAGCAAAACATAAATTCAGCCAATCAGCATCTTCAGATCTAATGGCCAAAGAGCGACAAATTCAGCTCCCAAGGCAATCTGTGTGTATGGAATACTTTGAGGTAACAGTATTTGATGAAGATGGCTGCTTGTGCACGTACTTCTGAGTGTTCCCAAAGCACCTGATTTCTGCAGTTTGTGTGGGACTACTTGACTGTTGCACAGTTCACACTGTGTAAACTATGTCCAGGACAAGGTGTTTGGAAGTTTTGAATCATAGTTAACTACACTGAAGATTATGGAGGTATGCTACACTACTCCAATAGCAACTATGTATGTGTGATAATACACTACTGCGTCTATAAGAGTAACTATATCTAATTAAATAACTAGGCTCGATCCAATTTTGATGATTTTTTGAGGAGTTTTTGTGTAAGGTCAGTCAGCAGCCTTTGTAAGCCCTTCTCCGATCCCCGTCAGTGAAGGCTCCGCTGTACTGCCAGTCAGATACTCTGAATCTGTTGATAGGTCTTCTCATATTTGTAAGCCTCAATTTGTCACGTAAATAACTAGCAACAGGATATAAAGGCTAAAAACAAACTACATGACTTCATGTCACCACCGCTAAGCTAAAGGCCTCTTTTTTCGGCATGATGAAATGTAGTAGTCGCATTGAGCCACTTATTAGCAACCATCGTTTTCATGACACTTAAAATGTCAAGACATTCACCAGTGAAGTATTTACTGATGTATTTTATGTCAAAGAACAAAATCAGGAAAATCTTCTGAGCTTGTGTTAACCACAGATCTTATTTAAAAAAACAAAACATATTGACTTTTGGACAAGGGAACCAAAAGTGGTTGAATGCTAACATTTATTGGGTTAAGGACTCATTCCTGCACCACACTTTTGAACCATGAGTTCAAAGATTCCTTGTTTTTTTAATTAGATTTAGCTCGGTCTGTAGGGGCTTTGCTCGAGAAACGAATGGTCGTCAGTTCAAGTCCTGATTAGACCAAGTAGGGAGTGTGGACTGGTAGCAGGAGAGGTGCCAGTTCGCTCTGCCACTTCTCTACCCTTTGCATGTGGTCCTGTTTGTGCATGTGTGCATGTGTTTTTGTGTATATCAAAAGCTATGTGTCATGTTAAAATGACACTGGAGTGAAACCTTGAATTTACCCTCACCTTTCAAATCAAATGATGTCTTTCGTGTTTCGTCTTTATTTAAATGCTTTCAACGACTGATAAAGAGAGTAAAACTCCCCTTAGGAAGACGAAGCTGCTGAACTACGCAGTAGGAAAATGGGGGCCATAGTATTACAGGTGTGTATTCAGGAGGTGCAGTAAAGATGAGGCTGCAGAGGGAGGCTGGGTCCAGCAGGGAACAGCAGCAGAGCAGCGGACATCATTATAATTCTAGGTAGAAGGCTGACTTATAACCTCATAGACCCCCGGCGTGTGCTCACTGCCCCATACTAATACATACACACACACACACACACACACACACACACACACACACACACACACACACACACACACACACACACACACACACACACACACACACACACACACACACACACACACACACACACACACACACACACACACACACACACACACACATATTGTCACGCTGGGAGGAAACATGACCCCTGGTCCTGCTGTGTGCATCACAACACGTATGAGATAGACAAAAATGCTAATATATGCATAATCCTTCACATATGCGTACATGTCACTACACAGATGATTACTCAATTCTTAAAGGTGAAAACACACACATGAACACACACCACAGGGAGTGGGAGTGACCTTTGACCTTGGCGGCTGCAGTGCTGTTTTTCGAGGAGGGCAGCTATCTCCTGGTGCTGTTTTCATTGGCCTGTCACTTGGTAGCAGGTCACACACACACAAACGCTCTCACACACAGATCCAGGGAGTGACACCTGGTCGACCCTGTGCTGTCTTTGCTGAGGCTCCCTGTAGGTCCTGGTAATAGAAAAATTAGACAGAAGGAGAACAGCCCACAGAGCCTTCCTGTAGGATGTGCAGGCTGTGTACCTGACAGCTATTCCTGAGGTTGGGAGTTTGAATCCTGAAGGAAAAACACTGTTAATCTGAGTTTTACTTTTGTTGTCTAACTCCCTGACTGCAGTATTGAAATTGTTGAAGCTCTGGTATGTGTTTGTATAATAGTATGTATTTTTGCCTTGTTCATAGGGAGGGACAAATGGTGAGGTCAAACATGACAAGAGAAAGGCCAAGTTTAACATGTGGCGACAAAATACTTCTATGAGGATAAAAGTATGATAAAACATGTTTTGTTGCGTCTCAGTACAGACTCATTTTCGATTTGAAAGGAACGAAGTACATTTCCTGACAGATTGTTCCGCCTGTGTTCCGTTAAATTCTTGAAAAAAATCATAGTTTTTCAGTCCGTCTATATCTATAGCAAACATTAGCTATCAAGCTAGCTAACGTTCGCTATCTATCCACTTAGTTAGCTAGTTTACATTAGCTACCCATGTCAGCTAGTGAATGTTAGCTACCTAACTTAGTTATCGCTAGTTTAGTGTCTTTCGTCATTTAAATTGGAATTTAATTGACCACCTTATGGTTAGAATTAAAGTGCAGTGCTGTGTCGTTATAACGTTCAGGCAGTGACAGTAATTAATTACATAACATTTCATTTGGCTTACACATTATCCAGAGAAACCTACAATAAGTGCAAAAACAATTTAGATATATTGACTTCAAGCAAGTCATACCATTGTAAGTGCTGGTGGATTAGTTACAGGCCTAAATAAACGTTTTAAAGTGCTTTCTTTTCTCTTGTTTAATTGAATTGCCAAGGTGCAATCGACACAGAATGGTTTTGCAATGTAGATCTGTATACTTTCCGCTGTCCTGATATCAATGGGCAGCTCATTCAACTATTGGAGCCAGGATAGCAAACTAGTAAAGTCTTTAAACATTGTTACGTGTTTCTTTTTAAGCAGACCAGGAGCTCTCATTCAGCTGTCGGCTCCTCACAGCTCCAAACACTATGTTGCACTCTTCATGTTTATCCACCTTTGATTGACCCTTTGAGCCCATCCAACATGCTTGCCAGTCAATAATCTGGAACTGCTCAGCTGGAGAGGCTGTTGGCTCGCAGATGTGAGGCCCTGATTGCGTTTTAATGTAGGACAAAAATACCAGGATGCAGGTGTTGTGTGTCTTATCTATATGGTAACTAGCTGTGTTGCAAAAAAACATTGTTATTCTGAACACTGCACGCTTTGTAACCGCTGATTACATGGATCTATCAGCGAGAGAGGCGTTTCCAATTGTTTTTCCATCCGACTGCAATCAACAGATGCTCAGGCAAGTGTGCGCCCACACACAGGCACACACACAGACAGACACACACACACACACCTAAAACAAATGCAAACAGACAAGCACCCGTTCTAACAACACCAATAAAAAGATGCAAAAGGACTTGCAAGTGCACATGTTCCCGTACATTTAGAGACACAAATAACTCCAAATGCACCATAACACTGACCTACAAACACACTCACACATCCAGAAACATATATTTTACAGATTTTTTAAGGTATGAAGTTATACTTGTGTGTCCTTTAGAATAGCATTTATTTAGATATGGGATTACAAGAGAACCATTGCGTTCGGTTCGTACAAACTTGATGCCAAGATACTGAAAATGTGAAGGTACTTGTTTTTTCAAAGTATCGTAGGTACTGAGGCCTGGTTTGAAACTAAATGTCTCTCGGCATCCGAGTAAAACATTTCAATTTGCCTGCTAAGGCTAATTGTGAACAGCAAGTCCATGTTGAACAAGGCAGGAACAGAGCTATTTAAGGTATTAAGTTGCAATGTGCTGCGTTCAAGCTTCATTGATTACAAATTAGTAGGGATGTAACGATACCAAAAACTCACGGTACGATAATATCGCGATAAAAAGTCGAAATGTATTTCTTTTACATTTTTTTTTGACATTTTTTTTTTTTGACTTGAATTTTTTTTAATTTATTGAATAATAAATCTGATTTGTACAGCATTTTAGTAGTATTTTAAAGTGTCAACAATATAAAAATCAGACCCTGCAATAAAATAAATCAAGTTTCACTTTAGTTTTTCAAGTAACTCAACTCAAACTCACTCACTCAGCATCATCAGACAGGTTTTTAGGAATATGAGCATGCCCACATTTCCAGGTAGAAGCTGGGATGTTTGGGCGTTTACAATATCCCCTGCTGTGGAAAAAACTCTCTTGCTTGGTACTGATGTTGCTGGGACAGAGAGATATGCTTTGTCCATGGGTGACAGCAGTGGGTAAAACTGTGCATTGTCTCTCCACCACTTCAAAAACAATACCGTTTTTGCCAAGAAGGTGAGGCTTATTGACAGGGCGAGATATACATATACTGTTGGTACTTGTCAATGTCTCTAGGTATGTAAATGTAGCCCTGTAAATACGATGTCCTTTTGTGTTATCTGTTGTTTTATGTTCATGTTGTAACCTACTTGCTGCCATGTTGGACAGGTCTCTCTTGAAAAAGAGATCGATGATCTCAATGGGATAGTGTTGTCACGATACCAACATTTTGGTTTCGATACCGATACCAAGTCAAGAATTGCGATTCCGATTCTTTTTCGATACTTTTCTTTTATTATTTTCATGATCAATAAAATTGTAGTTTATCTGTTAAGTGTTTTCTTACAACATGGTCTCTTCTTTATACTTGAGTTTATGTGATTTATATGTTAACTTTATATTTTATTAACATGTAATAGTACAGTAATATAAATAATTATTGACAAAATGTACATTGCAGATGTTAGCCACATTGGTAAGTTAGCTAAAAAGATAGCCATATTAGACAGTTATCATTGCCATTAATTGCCTCGTCATACTACGAAAACGTTCGTTTGTCACAAAATAAATTACACTTGTTTGACTTAGATTTGAGGGCTTGAGCATGATGTAATTATGTTATCTATCACATTCGCTAACCTGTCTGTCTTTAAATTCTTTGAACAGCTCTGGATGCCGGTCGGCGAGGTGCTTAGCCAAGTTTGATGTGTTGGCTCCCTTGGTTTGCGGGGATCTAAAACATTTCTTACAGACAGGCCTCGTGGTGTCCGTAGGCTTGCCCTCACTGTCAGAGATATAGCTAAAATACTTCCAAATTTCGCTTCTGGCGTCTTTTTTGTCAACAAGCCGAGGCGCAGCGGCAATTGCACTCCCACTTGCAGCCATGCTTCTCGTTCTCTCACATGCTCTGGCAGCTAGCGCGTGCATGAGAGAGGGGAGGGACTGCAGGCACGGCTGCAGTGCAGGGAGTGGAAGCAGAGCGCTGAACACACACGGCTCTTATTAAAACAGTGCTTTCTCACCGGAGTACTTTTCCCCGTCATTCTTAAAGTACCGATACTAATGAAACGGAGGAATCGTAAAGTTTTTAACGGCAGGTTATCGCGGTACCTTTCAAGTATTGGTACACCGTGCAACACTACAATGGGACCACCTGGTTAAATAAAGGTTTAAAAAAATATATGTGTTTCAAAAATTTCTTTTAAAACATTTTTTTTAAATCACGGTAGATTTTGTCAGTCACACGATGGTATTGAGACATTTATTTACCACGATATCGCGATATTCGATACATCGTTACATCCCTACAAATTAGTATTAGGCAGTGTTGTAGTCAAGTCACCAATTCACGAGTCCAAGTCACTCTCGAGTCCCCACTTTTCGAGTCTGAGTCCAAGTCCGAGTCACCTAGGGAGAGTCGTAGTCGAGTCCAAGTCCGAGTCCCCAAAGGAGTGTCCGAGTCGAGTCCGAGTCATCATTACCTGTGTTCGAGTCCAAGTCCGAGTCAACCAAGGAGTGTCCGAGTCCGAGTCATCATTACCTGTGTTCGAGTCCGAGTCCGAGTCACAAGTCTTCATGTATTAATCTTAGTGGATATATTTGTTGAAATGTAGCTGCTCCTCTACATTGCTTTTATCCTGTCATGTTGTACTAATTTAGTGGGAATGCTGATACAGCATTCCCACTAAATATGTACTATATACTATATGTTATGCTTCGGACAAAATTCGTATTATTATTCCGTCCAGTTATATTGTCCGTCTTCTCCTCCCACATTCAACATCGCAGAAACTCTGTTCAAACATCAAAACATTCAGCTCGGTCGGGAATCGATGGCTATTACTTTTATCATTCATAACTTTCATAATTCCAGAGATACATCCCATAATTCATCCAATTTTTAACATGGAAGTCAATGGAGACATTCTTCAGACTTCAACCAATCTTCATGTGATTTCAACTGCTAACTGTTCATTCATACTTTCACTCAGAAACCTCATTCCAACTTTAAAATGTTACACATCTTTATGACATTATTCGTGTAACACAACTTTTAAATCTGATTCTTACTTTTAGAGATATTAAACATTGTTCAGACCTTGTTAAAGAAGTTTTCTTCAGATTTTAACATTAACTAGAGTGCGTGATGTCACAGCTAGAGGGTAGGAAATCTTGAAATTTCCCTTCATATATTTTTTTAAAACTGCCATAATTCCCAAACCCTACATTCCTGAGACATAATTTTTCATGAGAAACGTTGGAAAACATCTCGTAGCTTGATAAATGACAAATAACTAAGCAAAATAATTAAACAAAATGCCTCTTGAGGGCATGTCTCCATTAAAGCCTATTGTAATTTCAGGCAGATATTTCCTCACAGCAGCAGCCGCACACCTTTCTTAAACTGCCAAAAAGGCCACATTATTAACCCGAAAGTACACAAAAATTACACTTCAGATACTCAACTTCCTTGACATGCTTCACGTTTTGAAATTTCACAGATATCTGTTATCGTTCTTCCACAAAACGTTCACATGTAAGAGGTTCATCTCTCATTCAGAACAATGAAACCTTTGATCTTTTCATAGCTCGTTAGCTCAACTATAAACACCTGTGTAATGGAACACGATGATGTCATCACTCCAACTGACAGCAGTCAGTTCTAACTGTTCATTTTCATACTCAACGCCAAATCTGAGATCTCACCATATGCCGTTTCCATGGAAACGCAT
>CALSBW010025559.1:37867-50749 GCA_943590975.1 Lindbergichthys nudifrons
CAGCCTCAACAATGCCTGGCGCTGGCCCATCAAGCTGGGTCGCCGGTAAGGCAGTCCATTCCTCCCTGTACTCATCACCACGACGCTCACACAGGTTATGCAATACGCAACATGCTGCCACCTGGATTTTGATATTGTCCATGTTGCAGTCGTTTCGCTTCATCAAGCACCGCCATCTGCCCTTCAGTCGGCCAAAAGCGTTCTCCACCACCACTCGTGCTCGGCTTGTTTTGCGGTTGTACACATGTTACTGGGGTGTGAGCCTTCCTTGGAAAGGTTTCATCAGCCATCTTTGCAGGGGGTAGGCTGAGTCACCAAGGATATAGTAACCCACATCATGTCCACCAATATTCCTTGTTACATGAGGAAGTAGACCACCTCTATCCACACAACTAACCAGTGATGACAAGCTGAACACTCTGCTATCATGCATGCTCCCTGGTAAGCCAACAAAAACACTCCAAAAGAGGCCCTTACCATCCACAACACCCTGCAGGATGACCGAGTGCCAGCCTTTGCGGTTGAAATACTCGTTGTGGTGTTCCTCTGGTCTCAGAATAGGGATGTGTGATCCATCTACTGCACCTACACACTGTGGCACACCCCATCTGCCCTCAAAATATAACGCCATCTCCTCTAACTTCTCAGAGTTCGGCCATGGCATGAACTCAGGAAGGAGTAGCGTCACAACAGCGGAACAGAACTCCTGCACACAGCAACACACCGTAGATCTGCCGACTCCAAACAAATGAGAGATGGTCCTGTACTCAGAGTTGGTCGCAAGTTTCCACAGTGCTATGGCATTTTTTTTAGGCATGGGTACACACTCCCGGTAGTTGGTGTTGCGTCTCCCCAACGTTGCTTCCAGGCGCATACAAAGGAGTTGAAAAGAGCACTTGGACATTCGGAAATCTTTTATCCACTGCACATCGTTGTACGTTGGCACCACCTTTTCCCACCAGGCCGATGTTCTATTGTTCACCCAGAGAAAGCGCGGGACACGACGCGTTCCATAGTATTCGCATATCTGGAACACATACAAAGACACAAATTAGCCCTACATAACTCCATAAATCCTACATTAGATAGTATTAATGTGATTTACTGAACGTACCATTGCTGTTCTTTGGGCGTGATAACGGTCATCATCCTCAGCTGTCCTACGACGAAACATGTCCATAGCGTGTGCTTGTCGCCGTCCAGTCCTTTTGTTAAGGCTTTTTAACCGCCTTCGCCTCCGAATCAGCATTGCTATTGCATTTGAATGGTCGATCTGTATTTGTGGCTGAGTTATTGGCTTAAATAACTCAGTTACGAAGCTGTGTAACACGAGCACCAAAACCACAACTTCAGTCAACTCCATAGCGTGTCTGACTGAGGTCGGAAGGTAAACAGAAGCATACAGCGGAAGCGGAATTTTCTCGTTTTTTTGGCGGATTGCAACTTTAAGGTGCATACCGCCACCTACTGTACTCGCCGTGAAGTTGTTTGCTACCTGCCAGTAAAACCAAAGCAGAAGAAGAAGAAGTGACGTCAGCGGCTCATTTGCCTAATCCTCCCCCAGGAACTCATTTTGGTGTGAATGCGATCTGCTTTAGTTCATCAGAACTAAAAGAACTCTCATGAACTAAAGTTCTCATGAACTACTGTGGGAAAAGTACTTGGTGTGAACGCCCCTATAGTGTACAAATCTTAAAGAGGCCCTATTATGCTTTTTGGATTTGTCTCTTTTCTGTAGTGTGTTGTATAGGTTTTTGTGCAAGTAAATGTTAAATGTTCTGCAAAGGCTTGAATCCCTGTGCTCCTTCCAGAGGGAGTTTCTCTCCAACACTAACACTCACGCTTCTATTCGCTAGCACTCCAACACATTGTACGTGATAGGCTAAGGGACAGGACATTTCCGACACATCTCTAAGCTGTTAACCAATCATAACCGAGCTGTCCAGCTAACCAATAAGGGCAGACTGGGCTCTGGTTTCAGACAGAGGGTGAAAAGACAGGCAGTATGAGAAAAATCAAGAGCTTTTTGAACATTAAAGCATGGAAACATGTCACAGTAGAGACACAAAAATACATATAGGAACCTCAAAATGAGCAGAATAAAAAAAAAAAGTCCTCTTTAAGATTCAAAAAGGATTCAAACTTTTTAACCATGCCATTATAATTTATTATCTTTTTTCTTGTAAGTACAATGTTTCTCAAAGAAAGTAATTTGAGTCGTATTTCAGACGAGAAATAAATTGCTGAGTACTTTATGAGTCATATCTCTCTTTGAGCATTTGATCCTGACAACTGGATGAATATCTGCACAGAACTAAATGCAGAACTTAATTTACATCTTGGCACACAACAGCAGAGATCTGCTCCATGCACCTTAACATGCTGTTCGTCATAATGTAAGAAGAGATTTGTATGTGTGAGTGTGTAAGTGTTTGAGTGAAAGAGCAAAAAGAAGGACAGAGCAAGAGAGAAAAGAGTGTTCGACACAAACAATATGTAAAAAGAAGCAGTGCACAAGGTTACACATGCACAGATTCGCACACTCACAATGAAAATATCCCACATAACAGGCGCAAAATTGAACAAATCAGCACATAAATAAACCCTATACTATAATATGCATTTTTAGACAGATGAGCCCATCTAAATGAACACACACAGATAGGCAAATGCACCTGAAGGCATCACACTGGCTGTCACACAAACACATAACCTACACACACACACAAGCTGAAGACAATAGTGCGTGACATGCTAACAAATATCTCTCCAAGGCGAAGGCGAGTCAGTAATTACCAGCATCTTCAATCGTGCCTGTTAGCATTCAACTGCTGCCGCTCTCTTATCGCTGTGAAACACTGTGATTCACCACATCAACAACAGCAGCAGCGGCAAGCATGTCCTACTAAAGGCCCAATCAGTGGCTCTCGCTCAAATCCAGCAACATCGCATTAGAGACGTGTTCCCATTCTAAATGACTGAGTCTAAGTGTCTGGCACAAGTTTGCAGGCGTAATTTTGACAAAGACGCAGCTGCTATGTTTTTTTAAATGACATGTATTGCTCTTAATACTGTTCCTTTTTCATTTTCTCTGTTTATGTTTCAATTTATCTCTTTTAGAGCTGCTTATAAACCAATTGGAGCTGTATTTGATGTTCACACTGCCATAGGAGATTCATTTGAGGAGGTTTCATCATCCACCCGCTGTTTCCTGATCAAGCTTTCTCTGGATAGTTGTCGGAATTCAGTGTGGGAATTTCAAAGAAGCTGTTGTGGGGTCAACTCTTGTATTTGGCTGTGTGTTCCAATATATTGTCACACACCACGCGTGGCCTTAAGGTTCAAACTATGAAGCCTTAGGTATCTCTCTGTTTTGCACTGTTAAGGAAGCAGTGTCAATATCTCATCACATGCATTGTCATATCTAAAAGGGAACAAAATGACGTAGTGAAGAGGCCCAATTATGCTTGTTGTGGTTTTCCCTTTCCTGTAGTGTTATATAGGTTTTTTTCCATGTAAATGGTCTGCAAAGGCTAACATCCCTGTGTTCCCTCCAGGGGGAGTTTCTCTCCCACACACTCCCCCTCCTTTGTTTACTTCCATATAATAATGGCATTACTATGTGACATTCGTGTTTCTATTGGCTAGTGCTCCAACACATTTCCCTTAATGGCTAAGGGGCGGGACATCTCTAAGCAGTTGACAAATCAGAGTCAGCCAGCAAATACATTTTACCGTAGGACAACATAAGGTTAACATATTATTGTGACCAAAAGGGCCAGATAATGTTTCAGTTTCAGTATTTGGTCCTAGTGCCACAAATGCGGGTTTAAATTAGGGTCAAATACTTTCATTTGATTGTAAAAAAAAAAAGATTAAACCTGTAAAAATGTATTCAATTATAACATGTCTTCCTGTTTCCACATAGCACCAATACAACTAAATGTATACTCATTTGGTAGTAAAATATATCATGCACACAAGCTTTATTATTTTATAGTGTTTTTTTTTTTTAAAGCTCTTCATAATTTCAATTTAAAAGATGCTAAACAAATAAAGTTATTATTATACAAACATTCACACAAACACATTCAGCCTTTTATTTGCTAATTTCTGACCTTTTGTTTGCTGACACAAAGCCTTGGCTGCTTCATTATTTAAATAAAGGGTGATAATGATCAGTAATTGTTGTTTCTCTGCACCCAAGAGCCAAATAATCATCCAGGCCCAGGCTAATGAGGTTAAGACAGTCCCATCAGTAAACAATGAGAGAACATGGAGTGATGAGGAGGTTGTCGGCGCTTCTGGCGATTTACTTGGAAGGCTTCAGTAGAAGCAGCTGGGAGTCTTCCCAGCTGCTTCTACTGAAGCCAGTCCCCAACTCCGAGGACTTCCGGCCGGGGACTTCGGGTGGCAGTATACACCGTGAAGTTGTTTGCGGCCTGCCAGTAAACCAGAAGAAGAAGAAGAAGCAGAAGAAGAAGAAGAAGAAGAAGAAGAAGAAGTAGAAGTGACGTCAGCGGCTCCCTCAGGGACTTATTCTGGTGTGAACGCAATTTACTAGATAGTTCCAGGAAATAAAAGTTCCGGGGAACTAAGTTCCGGGAACTATTCCTGGGAAAAGTAATTGGTTTGAAAGCGCCTATTGGCATCATCTCCAACTTTTCAACCAGTATACTTTTCATCACATTGTCTATTCAGTCAAATGTATGCAATCGTATAACAAAACATATGTCTTTTCTCATTGACCTGTACTTTCTGTTAATTGGTCTCTTGCTGGGAGCACCATCTTTGGATTTTCCAATATGTCGATAATAAATGATATTACAAGTAATTAAATCATACCACATTATACCCAAAATACACTGTATACTATTTTTATAATTAAATACAATATGTATCATATGCCATAATGAATCTTATTATACAAGATTATGTTAACATGGACTCATAGTCACATTAAAACAATTACTAAGTCAGCCTACTATCACCTTAAGAATATATCTAGGATTAAGGGACTAATGTCACAGCAGGATTTTGATAAACTTGTCCATGCTTTTATCTTCAGTAGACTGGACTACTGCAATGGTGTCTTTACAGGTCTCACTAAAACATCTATTAGAAAGCTGCAGCTGATTCAGAACGCTGCTGCTCGAGTGCTCACTAACACTAAGAAAGTGGATCACATCACTCCTGTTCTGAAGTCTTTACACTGGCTTCCTGTGTGTCAAAGAATAGATTTCAAAATACTGCTGCTGGTTTATAAAGCTTTGAATGGTTTAGGCCCAAAATACATTTCTGACCTACTGCTAAATTATGAGCCATCCAGATCTCTCAGGTCTTCAGGGACTGGTCTGCTTTCTGTCCCCAGAGTCAGAACTAAACATGGAGAAGCAGCGTTCAGTTATTATGCTCCAAATATCTGGAACAAACTCCCAGAAACCTGCAGGTCCGCTGCAACTCTTACTACTTTTAAATCCAGGCTGAAGACTTTTCTTTTTGCCGCTGCTTTTAATTGAACTATTCACATCTTAAACTGCACTGTAACTTTTATCCATGTATTTTTTTTCTTTTAATGTTTATTTTATTATCTTTGCTTTTTAATGACTGATTTTAAATGCCATTTTCTTAATGTCTTTCATTTTTTGTAAAGCACTTTGAATTGCCTTGTGTTGAAAGGTGCTATATAAATAAACTTGCCTTGCCTTGCCTTAATCGGCGTTATATTATTTATATTTTAATCAGGCAGATTTAGGGACAGATAAAGGAGCGCAACTGCATGTCCTCTTACATATGTGCGTTCATCATGTCAGGACATTACATGCGGTCATATCGTCACAGAGAATGCGTTTGTGAAGAATGTAAGCATATGCATATCTTTAATGTTAGGAATGTTATAAGAAGTATGCATAATGTCCTCATAAGTCAGTGTGTTAATAAGTCTAATGTCCCGTTTTTGCTGCTATGTTGTTCAGTAAAGTTCCTGAGTTCATAGATACTTCTGTGTAATGTGACGACCCCTGCTTTACTGTCTCCTGTGGTGTGTGTGTATGGCCCTTTAATGTTCTCCCTCTGTTGTGTCAGCGCTGATTGAGGACACCTGGCTGCTGGCACCGGAGGATTTAAAGGCCTGAGCAGACTCTCTCCCCGCAGAGGACCTGATCTCGGAGCAGCCACGTCGCTTAGTCTTTTTGCTTTGCCTTTGTGTTAGTTTTGGTTTACGTTTTTGTTAATAAATATATTTTCCTATATATTCTTGTCCTTCCCACGCTTTTTTTTATGGCCAAGAGCCAGGCCATGACAGTAACAAGAACTCAGGAACTTTAGTACTTTTTGGAGCGTCACAGACAGCGCCTCCGTTTATTAAGGTAGAGTCACGCAGCGTCCACACGGCGGCGTGCGTTGAAGCTTGCCGGTGGGCGTGTCTGAAACTCGACCAACAACCAATCACATGAATCTCCCGCCCCGGACACACAAGCACGCAGTTTGATTGGCTAGAGCTTGTACTGGCATATGTTTGATTGGCTGGCGCTTCCGTCAACTCAACTTGCAAGTTGAACATTGCTCAACTTTTGAAGCGAGCAACGCGAGTGAATGGGAAGAAGCGTTGAAGCTTCAACGCACGCCGCCGTGTAGACGGGCCGTCACACACCACACTCTCTTCACAACTTCAGGACAGACTGCGCATGCTCAAAACACATGAACTCTCACCCCAATGCTTACACTAGTTAGCTAAGTTAAGCTATTCAGATACAGTGTGTGGATGAGATGCCAACTTAGCCTTTATTAGCTATGTATGTGTTTGCAATGAGTTTGCAATGTGTCCGACACATGCCCAATCTCCAAATGACAACATTTAAGAGGTATTTTTACATTAAACATAGATATAATATCTAAAATTGATGTTTTGTGGCTTACAAAAGAATCCAGTAAGGTTTTAAACAAAGTTTTCATTCTGTCTGTCATCAGCAGGACCATTATTTTATTCAATTCCAAATATTCTCTGACTTTGTTTGTTTATTGATCCTTCTCTTTGTGTTTTATCTGCTACAGATGGTGACTAACAACGATTGCACTGAGAGCTACACTAAGACGACAGGTCCAGTGCTTTCTGCTCTCAGCAGAGCTGAAAAGGTACATTTAATTTAAATGCTGCTTTTTGATTTTATTTATTTACATCCCAACATGTTTCTTTGGGCTGTGTGTGTGTATGCAGTAGTCTGAATATCATGTGGTTTATAGAGACAATGGTATGTGAGGACATATAAGTCAGTATCTGAGTGTATGTGTATCAATCTGAGAACAACAGGGACATGGTTTAGGAGGTCCTGGCTGTTTACGGGGCCCTGTCATCAGGTGACGTTGATAGTGGCATTCATCTGCGTTTAACTCATACTTGCACTGCCTGCATGTGATCTGTATGTTAGTTTTACATGTATGTTAAGTTGTTTAGTAACATGTGATAGTGTCGACCCATTAAGTAATGATGAATGTAATCTATGACAAGATTGAATGGAAAATAAATGTAGTACATTACTATTTAAACTGAAAACCCAATCTTAAACCCAGTAGTCTTGTTTCCAAATTCATCATATAGTACAATGTCAAAACTATGTACATTTGTAATGACTTAATTCCAGAATGATCACTTTCATAAATAAAACAAGACCTTTATAAAGATTTCTCAATAGTCACTTAACTTATTGGATTGCTGTCCTAAAGTTAAGGCTAGGAGGCAGGCAGGAGGAGGAAGAATGAGAAGAGGATGGCATGTATGTGCTTCTCGTATCCAATTTTCAGATAAAAAGCAGATGTTATTACAGTTATTTCTAGGGATGCTCCGATCGATCGATCACCGATCGAGATCTGCCGATACTCACTCTCTACCGATCGATCGGTGCTCTCTAAACATGCCGATCGCGAGGGCCGATCGCATGACGTAAAATAGATGACACTTTTCTCTGGGCGCGGCAAAACAAGCTCGCCAAAATGGCTTCACCGGTCTGGCATTATTTTAAGGTGTCCGAAAAAGACAGTAAAATAGCGGTATGCAACGTGTGAAGCAGAAATCCTGCAGCTGCACCCGCTGTGACGGAGCGGTGAGCGGAGCGAAACACACAAGTTAGACCGAACACACTTAGCTATTTTATCTACCTCTGGAACAAGCTAAACTAGTTATAAATATGTTTATTCTTCACTGTCGGCCTCACACATTACTGGATCAGCGAGCTGCATGAGACGATACTGACGGGCTGTCAGGAGAGGGAGAGAGGGGGAGAGAGAGGGAGAGAGAGAGGGAGAGAGAGAGGGAGAGAGAGGGAGAGAGGAAAAGAGAGCGCTTCCGCTCATTTCTCCCGTGTTATTATCCAAAGTGAATGTAAACTTGAATAATATACATAATTTGAATGTAATAATGAAGTTGATTGTTGTTTGTGGAAGCTCCAGTGAATGAGCCCCATTAACTGAGTTTTAAACATCACTTTAAATGGAAGATTTAAAGTGATGTTTAAATCTTCCATTTAGGCCCCGCCCACTCGATCGGATCGGCGATCGGTATCGGCAGATACTGATTCCGGCGATCGGCCCCAAAATTGGCGATCGGAGCATCCCTAGTTATTTCGAACTAAAATCTGACTGCCTAGTACATTTCACATTTGATTTTTCTAATTCTTTTTTTACTTGTATATCTTTCAGGAAAGGATCATGAAAAGGGCAGAAGAACAGCCAAAAAAGTGTGGGCCAAGGATGAGGTATTTTAAGGTTCATATTGCTAAAGGAAATCTGGCCACCAAATCTGAGTGCCATCATTGTAAGCTGGTTAAAGGCAAAGTGCTTGCTGAAGAACAATACAAAATGTAAGAGACTTTGTTCGTAATCGCGGAATTGCTCGAAAGAGGCAGTCACAGCAAAACCATCAGTTGTGTTTTTTTGTTTTGTATTATGTTGTGGTTATCCTGATGACTTAAAGTTTAATACAGCACCCATGTTCAACAGGCGGGTTGACAGAGATGATGTTGTTAAGTGAAAGCAAAGCTATGTAATGTATAGGTTATATTCCTGGCCATTTTGTTTTGTGGGCATAAAACAAAAAAAAGCTGTTAACGAAGGAAACCCTTTAATTTGGGTTATTTACCTATTTTATTTTGTGTTGTGATTTGATGCCCCCATCACCCCAGCCACAAACTGTTCTGTCTGCTGCCGTCTGGCAGGCGATACCGCAGCATCAGGACTAAAACCACCAGACTCAGGGACAGTTTCATCTCACAGGCCATAAGACTATTAAACACCTGAACTTTTGAAACAACATCCACTACATTCATCTGGTTGTAACTGATATATATATTCCAATGACTTGTATATAGACAATTTATATTATATTCTATTTTATTTTATTTACTTGCACTATTACCTGTTTTATTGTGTTGCTCTGTTGGAGGAGCCTGTGGCCTGAGATTTTCATTGTCATAACCAGTGCTTGAATTGGGCCGGTACTCACCGGTACGCAGTACCGGCACTTCTGATTTTTACCCATGTGGTACCGGCACTTCTTACCGAGTACCGGCAAGGTACTCGGTAAGAAGTGCCGGTACTCAGCCGCATACTCAGCCGCATACTCGGCCGGCAGCACGTCATGACGCATGACAACAAATATGCCCAGCGTAGATGCACCTAGATGCGTCATGAGATGCCGCCGGTTGTCGCCGGACAAGGAGCCGACTGCTAATACAGAAATGCTGTGCCTGTGTTAGAAATGTTGTCTGACGGGGAGCCTTCTCTGGTCGAGCCTCCTGCTCCAAGTTCTGTAGCACTAGCTCCCACAGAGCCTTCTCTCCCGTCTCTCATTGATTCCCTCTCTCCTTTCCTGCTGAAAGATGGTGAGTGTACTCAGGGACGAGGAGTCATTTAACCAGCCGCCAGTAGGAGTCAGGCTTTACTTTCTTTTATATCCATAAAGAAAAAGTAAATCTGTTTACAGTTCTGTTTCATATGGATGTTGAGAGGTATCCATATATCTCTTCATTTTGCTCTCAAAGTGCACCAGATTGATGCATTTAACTTCAATATTTTTTTTAAATCTTCCCGGGGCAGCATGCCCCTGGACCCCTCTAGAGGAGGTTAGGTCCACTCCCCACTTATAAATGTAGCACTTTACCACTGCACCCCCTCTAATCTCAGATGCAGTACAGTGATCCTTTCTAAAATATACAGTAAAGAGACAAACCCACCAGCATTATAGGATACTATGTGACTTTGAGCCAAATACTTGTTTTTGGGCTGTATAAATAAATTGACTTGAAACAGTTGCTGATTTAGAGTACTGGCACCTTTTTTATTCCAAATCAAGCACTGGTCATAACTACACTGTAGCCATGTACAAATTACAATAAAAGCCTTGAAACTTGAAAAACAATTGAATCTTGTATCTAATTTGTATCTAATGCAATTTTTAACACATTGATTTAAATTGTATACTATTCAGATATTTTCTGTGTTATAATGTTGTGGTTATCCTGATGACTTAAAGTTTATTACAGCACCCATGTCCAACCCACGGGTAAGTTGGATTCAAATTGCGTTATAACGGGAAAGCAAAGCTATGTAACGTTTTGGTTATTATCCTGGCCATTTTGTTTGGTGGCCCAAAAAACTATTGTGGTGTTTCTAATCTATTTTATGTTGTATGTTAAACCAATGATTAATATTAATTCACCTTTTGACATTTGTTTAAATGGTAAACTATGCAGATTTTTCCTTCAAAAAAGCAAGCTATGGACTCACTCACAACCCACTAAACATTTGTGTTTTGGTGTCTATCGAAACCTAGTAACCATGTTTCATTGCTCTCTCGGTTGCCTTCACACAACAATTCCTCTGTCTGTTGATCGGTATGTCTCTGTCTGTGTAGCTGTCTGTCTTTAAGCTGTCTGTCTGACTGTCGATCTGTTTATCTGTCTGTGTAGCTGTTTGTCTGTCGATCTGTATGTCTCTATCTGTGTAGCTGTTTGTCTGTCTGTAAGCTGTCTTTCTGTTTGTAAGCTGTCTTTCTGTTTGTCTGTCGATCTGTATGTCTCTGTCTGTGTAGCTGTTTGTCTGTCCAGCTGTATGTCTATCTCTAGCAAGCTCATGTATTGGTTTGAGAAGAGTTAATACTACTTTTATTTTACAATTAATATGACTGCTCCCATAATGCTGTGTCCTGTCAGGTTGTGTATTTATGTACATTTGGAGGGGTGTGGGAGTGGCCTTATTGTCCCTTAAAGGTCCTTACACACCAAACTGACACCAAAGAACACCAAAGAACACGTCCCGACGGAACGTCGCCTCACGTCTCCTGCGTCTTGGCCATGTTTCGCACTGGAACACACCGCAAAGACTTCAGCCGACGGCCAAGTAGCACGTACGAACTGCGCATGCGTGAGTGGCAATAACTCTCCTTACCAGCAGGCGGCGGTAGTGTGTATTCGTCATTCAAAAGAGGCAACAACCGGAAGACAGACTGCGTGATTACCGAGAGAAGAAGAACAGACTGCGTGATATAAACAAACAACAAATAGCGTGTGCGTTCCATTTTCACTCTACAGCGAGAACCTCATGGGGCTTTCCCAAACCTGTGTCGAAATCTCAGATTTGCCTTCTTAATAGTTTGTTTGGGTCCCTCACTTCCGTTTCGCTTCTCATGCACTGATTTGCTAGCTGAACAGCCAATCAGAGTGATTTCTTTGGCCGACAGCCTCCCGATTCAACATGTCGAATCGGCGGCGGAAGGTGTCACGACGGTGCGGTACACACCAAGACACACCAATCTGAGTAGGGCGACACGATGCTCATCGACGGCCCGACATCTATCGACACCGAAAATCTGCTTGGTGTGTAAGGACCTTTAAAGAGCCCGTAGTGTTTTTGGTCCTTATATGTCACACTTTTGTCAGAAGACATATGTCTGGGTATACCACAATATAAGTAGGTGGTGTGTTTAACCGTTCTAAAGGGTCTATCAGTTATCTAAAGTGAGCTGATTTGTTTTCTGAGTACTCTGACCCAACTCCCATAGCTGTAGGACCTCAGGAAAGGATAGCCCATCTAGACCACCACCGGGCCGGTTTTGGGAAAAAGTGCGGCTATTACATAAAAACCTGTGTGTGTATGTGTGTGTGTGTATAGTGATTTATTTCCTGTTTAATCGGGTTTGGCAGAGTGGACTGAGCTCAAGCTCAGCGTCAAGGTGTATTTATGGTGTGTGTGTGTCTCAGAGAGTATTTATAGCTCTGGTCCAATCTGTGTTCCATCCAGCTGCAGTGAGGAGATAGTGGATTCAAACACAACAGCGAGTGCCGATACCAATATATTTCACAGCCACACACGGTACAGACCTAAATTCCAACAAAATCCTAAACTGAAACATGCAGCACATGTTACTGCAACTTAGTGTGTTGAAATAAATACTGCCTTTGAATAAAGACTTTAATTTTGTGTTCAGATTTCAGTCATTTCAGAAACTCCCTCTGGAGGGAACTTTGGGATTTTAGCCTTTGCAGACCATGTACAGGCCCTAAAACCTAAATAACAAACTACAGGAAAGGGAAAACCCCCCAAAGTATAAAAGGGACATTTTTGGATTTCCTATTTTTATAATTTTTTAGAAACGTTGTACCATCTCTATCCTGATTTGAATTCAGATTAAATATTTCCCTTCTCCTTCCTCTCTTTTATATCCCTACTCCATCACTCTCAATTTTATTGAGCAAAGCCCACTGTAACTCTTCCAATGACAGTCAAAGCACTCTCTAATAAAACATAACCTCAAAGATCAAACAAACATGTACAAGGTTGTTTTGTGTGTGTGTGTGTGTGTGTGTGTGTGTGTGTGTGTGTGTGCAGGTT
>CALSBW010025559.1:62660-75781 GCA_943590975.1 Lindbergichthys nudifrons
ACACACACACACACACACACACACACACACACACAGCTGAACAGGTGACTCTTGGTTGCCCCCTCCTGATCAGCATGTTGGAATTTAAAAAAATGTTGCGGTGTGTCAGGAACAGGCTGTTTCAACTGGAAAGCTTACCCTCTTTTGTATCACTCAGTGTAATAATATCTCCATTATGCATGCTCCAGCAAAAAAGAAGCATGTTATTGTTTGTACCTCACCATCCACACATCTGCATATATCCATACTTTTATTATTATTCATTTATTAGGTTGTAGATAGGCACCCCAGTTGCTCTTGTTAATGTACATTGGTTTCAAATTGTCAAAAAATGCTTAAAGTCGGGACCATTCAGGCCCTTCATAGGAACTTAGGACAAGGATAACTTCACAACGTACCCACCCTGTTGTATGACAGGCTAAAACTCTGTTATTGTATACACAGTAAAAATGTACAGGACCTATACACATTAGGTTTGTTTACACACATGCACTTTTTGTTATCTATAAGTGCCAGAGCCAAAAGGCTGCAATTTTTTCTCTCCAGGTACCAGTCCTCCCCAGAATTTGTTTGTGTTTAAAAAACCACCAACACTTTAGTTCCCAAGCCAAGTCCCTACAGACTGAGTTGCATCACCTCTTCTCTGTTTGTGCTACAAGTTAGAAAAGAAGATTCTCCGCTAATTTCTACAGTGCCGTCAAAAACAAAATGGACGCAGGAGACAGAGGCCATTATTTTGGTCATTTATATTTAAACCTGCGACCATATACTCTTTTTACAGAGCATTAACGTTATCTCTGATATTAATTCAACAATGGTGTCTTCCTTTGAATGTCAGAAGACATACGATGATCACCAGAGATATTCAAAGGCACAAGACGACAGCTAATTGCCTAATACAGGTGGCATAACAAGTCTGAATGCCAAATAGTTTGATCTTGACTGGAAAAAAACTAAAGAAACCATCAGCTGAGTCACCAGTTTTCATTTCCTTGACACTACAAGACGTAGAGGAGCAGAGGCGCGGGAAGGTATTTTGAGTGGGGGTGCTGAGGTGCTGTCCGATGTGCTAATCACGCACGGAGGGGGGGAGGGGGGGGGTGACGTTGACATACACCGAGCAAAACCACACACACAGTGCATAACAACAGACTCCAGTGCACGCTATTACGGTCACTATAGAGCAGGCACAAAGGCGCTAGCACACACACACACTATTAAGATGTAAAATATTATTTTACCAACAATGTGGAATTTACATTCATTGAAGTAGGCTATCAAGGCATTGCTAATTCCTGGCTACATATTACACAGATTCTAATAATAATAATTATAATAATGCCCTGCCCCTGCATCTTCTATTTCAATCTTTTTAGCAGATTTAGCGTTTTTAGTGAGAAAGAATTCCGAGATTCGTTTTTGCGCCATGTCAGTTACTCGTCACTTGTGTTGTGCGTCACGTTAAAAGTAGCCGACTAAAAACTAACAAAAAACTTTTTTTCCACATCTTTTTTATTTTTCTTCCCTGAAGCTAAATAATTTATTATATAGTTTAAAATTATCATTTGAATAATAATATAAAATATATCTCAGGCACAATGAAATGAAATAAGAAAAAATATATAAAAAAATAAAAAATAAAAATATGCAGGCAGAGGAGCTCCGCCCGCCTACCGCTAGGGGGTGCTGCAGCTCCCTCAGCACCCCCCTTCCCGCGCCCCTGTAGAGGAGCGTTGCACATCCTGTTGGTGATTGGTGTCTTGGCCTTGTAAAGAGTAGCATGAAGCTGCAGCGTCGGAGACGAGAAGGGTCCAGCTGCGGCCGCGGCAAGTACACGACACTACACGACATGCCCCCTACACGACACGCCCATCTGACACGACACTATGGTGGCTGAGAGATCGTACATGGCAGATTAAAAACGAATTGCAAATGTTATTGTAGCATTTTAAGCAACTATTAGGCAAATCAATTAATAACCTAGTCTATCCGTTTGAGACACAACAGTATAACTTTCAACCCAAATCATTTTGTCAACAAACGGTGGTTTAGTAAACTTTTTTTTAATATATAAAATAGGTATTAATGAGATAATCTATTAATTATGTTTGTCTAACTGCTACACATGTATTTATACATAAATGTAGATATTTGTGAACATCTAAATATAGTTGTTAAAGGTTTTAAGATATACATAATCACATCATGGGGTCATTAAGGACCAAATTAGGAGGGCCAGTCAGGCCACTAATGAGCTCAATCATTCACATGTATTATTATTACTTTATAAATTAAAAGTACTAGGGGTCTATTACAAAACCTTTGAAGGAATCATCATGCATTCTGAATGTTTCTGTACTTTAAAAACATCATGGCTCAAGATCCTGTTCTTGTTCAAGATTATTCATACTCATTTGTGAATTTAACATCCATATTCACTCAAAACTGAAACAACACCAACATTTTTTTTGAAAGCATTGCAGGCCTAAAGCTCCACGTCAGTGACCTATATTTTAATTTCTTCCATCAAACTTTAAAAATGGCAAACAGCATGTTTTTAAAGATTTAATCTTTAAAGAAACAAAATATCAAATTTGAACAGAAGGGTTTAAAAACACGTTTTTAATGCAAATAAACTTGAAACATAAACCTATTTGTCATTTCAAAATTCACTTGTATTGTCTGCGTGAAAGGCACAGTAGGCTATGAGCGAATACATATCAACATTAAAAAAATGACAAAGTCGTACAATATATACCATGTGCTACTGTCTAGGATTAAGTATGATGAGACTTTTTTTAAGGAGGGACCCCAGAGCCAAGGGCAGGCCGAGCAGACCGCCTTCTCCCGCCGCAGGCTTCCCCGGTGATGGGCTCCGTGTAACAAGTCCCCTCAGTCTGTGCGGGGAGCTGCACCACGGTGATGCTGCTGTCACCGCTCGCCTCTCCTCCGGTGGTGCCCTCGGCTCGCGGGGAGCTGCCACACTGCCCAGCACACTGGAGATCACTAATGTCTCTCAGCCACCGTAGTGTCGTGTCAGGTGGGCGTGTTGTGTAGGGGGCGTGTCGTGTAGTGTCGTGTACTTGCCGCGGCCGCAGCTAGACCATATTGTCGGAGACTGCACTCTCAGGACCCTAGTTTTTCGTGACACTGCCACCTAGCGAGCAGGAGACCTGAATATGAATGACAACGCAGAGAGTGTGAGTAATGTGAAGTGCTTTTAAAGTTTTATTTGTTTAACATTAATAACAATTCCGGTGTCTTGAAATGAAGTGTGATTAGCTAACATTAACTATGATAGTCTTAAGGCAATACAAACAATCATCTGTTAGCTTATGATAGCTTCTAACAGTATTAAAGGCACTAAAAACAATTATTCGTTAGCTATAGCTTTCGGTAAAAGCATTATTAGCAAAAGCATTAGTTTCGTTAGCATATTTGATTATTTGTTTAATGAAACTGTAGCGTGATTTTGGCAAGCCCAACTAGGTGTCCTACATGAATTGTTGATTTAATCACTAATTACAGTAAGAGTGTGAGTAATGGGAATCATGTTGTTTGTTTAAAGTTAACAACTATTCTGGTGTATTCAATTGGACAGCAATACAAGCAACACGTGTCATCTGTTAGCCTATGATGACTCACTGCAAAACCAACTGTTAGCCTTTTTGTTTATTTGTTTAATGAAACCGTATGTTATGGTTATGTTATTTAGCAGAGGCTTTTATCCAAAGTGACTCACAAAAAACATAAAATAACCATAATTAACATTAGAATATCAATACAAATAGTTACATAGTCAGTTACATTACTTATTACATTTTTAACAGGGTAATTAGTCATCTGTAACCTATTACATTTAAAAAAAGGAAACTTCCCAACTCTGATCATTAATTATAGTCAGCTAATTAATTAAACTTCAAAGTATGACAAAAGCATGTCAATATGATCTGTCTGTCCGCTACATTAAATCAGCAGTAGCCTAAGTTCTGTCTTCAGTGTAAATGCTTCTTTAATAGTCATTGTATTACTATTTGAATTCATTGTAAATAATCTTAACTGTGCTGACTGCCTGTTTACTGTTTATCAGACAGTCTCATCATTCTGACATGTTTTGCAATATTGCATGATGTGTTTTAGTCAGTTATTATTATTCTCATGGAGCGTTTTGAAATACAAGGGTATGAAAGCCCTTAACAATATGTGTGTTTTAATTTCAGTAACACTTTATTTTGAGGGTCACTTGTAGATTATCTACAATCTCTCAACAAACTCAGGAGCATGTCAATAGAACATCTGTTAGTTTAGATTACATCTTGTTCTTATTGTTTCAAAGGCATGGCCAAAGGTTTGCCTTCTGGACTCTGGAGGCCAGAAGCTTGCTCGAGGGAACCCTTCAGCCAGTGTTCAGAGTGCCACGACAGAGTGCCAGAATGGATATCTCCCAGGAGAAGGTGGTCAACAGCAGACCAACAGCAGATTGAAGAATCCACAGTGTGGAAATTGTGCCCAATAAATGTATTCTGAAATGCCTCTCGGTCAAATTGCATGTTTATCTTTTGCAGCCTCGTGCATTTTTTCAGTAATCTAGCACCTCTTCAAAGACACATTTGATTTGATTTATTTTGAACGTGTAATACAATAAAAAAATATATATAATAAATGTATGTCTACATACAATATACCATTATTACTACAATATATATATATTTACGTTGTATGTCAAATTTGATAAGACAAATATAAAAGACTATATTTTTACATCTGACATACAAAATACATTTGATATTAACAACAAATTGTTGTTGTAAAAAATAAATAAAATAAACAATAATAAATATAATAATAATAAAAACATATTTTCATGCATGTAAATGTCTACTTTTGCGATTTTCATGCATTTTTAGATGGTTAATAACAAGCATTACAATGTCTACTTTTGCGGTCATCCAATCCGCTAGGTGGCGATGTTGCAAAACAACTAGGGTCCTGGGAGTGCAGCCTTCGACGCTGCAGCTTCATACTATTGCTTGTAAATGATACATCTCCTCCCTCCATAGATGGAGCTGCTCATCAACCTCTGCTCCGGGGACCAGTCTGTACCGAGTCCTCGGAGACGGATCCTGTGTGATCTTGTGTTCAGGCCGGGCGACTCTGCTGTGGAATTGTTTCCGACTTGATCAGCGATGGATTGCTGATCATAGAAATCTAGAACTCTGGAGTTTTGCCCTTTGTATTTTCCTTTTATTTCAGTTGAGAAGGTATCTGAAAACTTGCTCACAGAGGACAGCATGGTGCCATCAGCCATTTTTAAAAATTGTTTTATTTTATCTATTTTTTTGCTCTTATTGTCATTTCACAGTACAGGTACTATGTAACAAAATTGTTCCTCTGCATTTGACCCATCCTAGTGTTAGGAGCAGTGTGCTGCCGTGGACGGCGCCCGGGGAGCAGTGTAGGGAATGGTGCCTTGCTCAGGGACACCTCGGTAGCACTTGGTCTTGCCGGGACTCGAACTGGTGACCTTCCAGTTGCCAAACCAAGTCCCTATCGACTTTGCATTCACACCCTGCTGCCATCCTTATGAATAAATGAAGAACTGAGGGGCGTATGTGCTTGCTACATTGTTAAATGAGTTGGTTACAAACGTAATTTAAGACAGAACATGTTTTTTATTTTATAATATAGTGTTTTAGAATTGTTTTGTGCATGATGACGATCTGACGCACAAATTAAATGTACAATGCAAGTAAAAAGGTGTGTTAATTGGATTTATTTTTGCCTTTATACCTTTTGCTTTGTTTGACACCTGCTGAAGACGTTTTTTTATGAGGATCCCTTTCTTCTTCAACAGTGGTTAAGATCTCATGCTGTTCTCTGTGCGCTGGCTGACAGAAGGAGGGGGTGAGATGAAAGTAGATGTCTATGGTGTTGGCTGTCTTCTAGAGATGAAAGACACAGAGCACCTCTAATTGGAGTATCAGGAAAAGAAACCATGGAACTATCAGTTGAGCAAGAAAAACTCTAGACTAAAATATGTCAGGCTAAATTTGAAATGTTGGGCACAAAAAGGCCGCGTATCACACCAAAACTCATCTCCAGAGTCGCATATCTCAGGCTCATTTTGCACACTGGCCTTTGCAACCAGTGCCAGGGTAGTTACTGAAAAATAAGTAATGCTTTACTAAAATACTCACTGCTGAAAGTTATTTGTTACATTACTAGTTACATTACTTTTGGACTACTCTGTAATATCACCTGAGATGCAGCATAAATCGAATGACAAATAACAATATAAAGTAAAACCTAATTTATGCCCAGATCCGCACACATCCTTAATCCAATAAAGACAATACTGCACACAAGACCTCTGTTTTCTGCTCTTTATTTGAATATCACGTTTACTTTAGCTCAGTATCCATCGCAGCATAACAAAGTTCCAGGTAACTTGCAAACGTTTTCCTGTCTGATGGCGCCCGCCAGTCCGTTACCTGTATCTTGCTCAATATGTTTCGGAAAGATGGCAATGTTGGCTGAGACAAGCCTGTTTATCTCTGCTATGCGACTGTCATGTTGTCTCCGTTTCCTCGTCCATGAACTTGTGACTGTAGTGTCAGCAAAAAGAGAAGTTTGATTTAGTTTTTCTCTCCTCCCGTTATGGAGATAGACGTTAAATTAACACAAGTAACGAGATCATTAATAACTAAAAAGTTACTTAGCGCGTTATCCCCAACACTGTATGCAACATTGTCTATGTGTCAGTTCAATAACAAAAACTTTATTGTATTATGTTTTCCCTTCGTGGTAAATAACACAATGACTATATGTTTCAAGAATACATGTAGAATTAACTACCCAAAAACGTTTTATATCTGGCCTTGAAAGATAAAAACTGCTATTATATAATTTTCATGTGCAGAATTTTACTATATACCCCTTATGTTCCAGTTGAAATTGGATAGTGTCACATATGTTGTTATCTACTTGAAAATCAATCTATTCCTGTCTTAAAGGGCCCAATATCTTTTTGGTGTTTTCCCTTTCCTGTAGTGTGTTATAAGTTATTGTGCATGGATATGGTCTAAAATCCCAAAGTTCCCTCCAAAGGGAGTTTATATCCCACTAACTCCCCCCCTGCCTGAAACACCTTCATTGTAAACCTTTGTACTTCCGTAACATAATGACATCACTATGTAACACTTGTGCTGCTTTTTGGCCATCTCTGGGACAATAAAAACACTTCTACAGAAGATGTACAACATAATATTTCAACACGCAAATAGCCGCAAACATGTAGAAAATGTGGTTAACATATCTGACATTGCTGAGGTTGAGCATATTAAATGCTTGTTGTGACAGCAGCATTACGATGATTTCAGGCTGTTTTGGTCCCCTGGTGCCTTGCTTGGTTGGTAATGCTGAATTTACTAAATGTTTTCTTAACTGCCCTTGTAATAAAGCTAAATATGTCTCCTAAATGTCTGAGTGGTACCAAACTCAGAAAAACCCTAAACTTTTGAAGTTTCAAGGCCAGTTCAGTCTACCTTGTTGGATTAATCACGCACTATTTACTGATACAATCTTTTCTATCATCTGATGAAATACCAAAGTTGCAATCTCAAGCTGTTCTGCTGGAAGACTGATCCCAGCAGGTAAACAATAAGCAAACAAATGCATCATGAAAGGCATAATGTGAATTTCTGCTTCTTTCAACAAAACAATCATGCTGTCTTGCAGATGAATCTCAAGACTAATGTGTCAGTTTTTCTTGCCAGAAACTGATTACATCACTCCCACAGACTTACTCAATTCCAATAATTTCCTTTTAATTTTAATTAACTTATTTTTTTATTTATAACTGACATTTTTGCAAACAATACAACATTATGGCCGTAGCTTGATGCAGTTTGGCTGTGACCTATCTTTATATAATATAACTTATTGATATTGGTTATGAAACTGTTATAGCAAGGCAAGGCAAGGCAAGGCAAGGCAACGCAAGGCAAATCTTTTTTTGTCTTGGTTAGGTATAAGAAAAAGCGAAATCAATTGTTGGTAATAAATGGGACCTAAACCTGGACTAAAGTTAGACATGTGATTCATTAATTTCTAAACAAAATCTTCAATATTTTATAATTTCATGTAACTTTTCCTTGGCTTTATGTGATCCTAAAACCTTGCATGTTTTCTGGCTTTTTCACAATATGTCCATGTTTTCATCTTCTACTGGACTCTATGTGTACTACTCTTCATCAATGATACGCGAGCGAATTTGCATAAACGTAGCCGGCCAATCAGGGCGAGCCTACCTGAATGCGCGCGCAGGCCGCATAGTATATAAGGCAGCTACACCTCCTGACTGTCATCCTTTTCTCTTCAGCAAGCCAACAACACCTGAGAAAAGCATTCGAAACAAGTAAAAAGTATCTTACCTCCAGGCAAGCGAATGGAGTCGCGACTGCAGGAAACCCAGGTCTGTCCCTCATGCCCGGCTTAATAGCGGGCGCCGATCCCCACCAGCTCTGTTTCGAGTGCCTGGGACCAGACCACGCCGAAGACGAGCTCGAGGTGGTTGACGTGGGAGACCAGGAGATGGCCGAGGCGACGCCACCAACGTTCACCATCCCAGCGATGCGGGTTATGGATCTGTTTGCTGAGGAGGAAGAAGATGACTTCGCCTCATCGGTGTCTAACACTTCCGGGTCCGGAATCCGCGGAAGTCCACCGCACATGTCTGCCCGCCAGGACTTCCCCCTGGTGATGGTCATGGCGGCGGAACGCGGCGGACTACCGCTCCCCCCACCACTGCCGCCGAAGCCGGTAAGCCATTTACGGTCCAGCCCGCCCGGCGCAACCGGCTTTCGTCTCGCCCCCGTTGCCAGATATCTTGCAGTGTGTGGAGGCGTCGTGGCAACAGCCACTGAAAGCGAGAGCTCCGGTGGCAGGAAAGGTAGGTATTCTGAGGGTGCGGGGCCGCACGGAGACCTCATATCCCGGCGTGCCCCCCCTCGATGAGAGCCTGGCAACACCTCTGCTTCCAAAGGCAGCAGGCTGGGCGGAGAACTTCTGCCCCGCTGCCGCGTGACAGGGCGGCTACAAATAACACAGGTGTGTTGGGCGTCTCGCTGATTGCTCCTCCGCAAGATCAGAGCGATTATTTGGGCCGCAGCATCGGCCAAATTAATATCCTGGTCCACGGTGTGGCCGCCGCTGCTTGCAGTGTGATGTTCCTGGCCACAGTGCGATCACGCCACGTAGCACTTTCCAAAAAAAGACAGTGATGATCTCCTGGGAGCCTCCGTGTCTACGGAAGGGCTCTTTGGATCGATTTCCTCGGTCACGTGGATGAGGAGAAGTCGCAGCTTAGCCGTATGCTGCTTCTTGCTCATCCTCAAAGGGGAGAATGCAGCGCCATTGTGAAACTGTCCCACACTCGAGCCACCCCAGTAAAGTAGACAGCGGGTGGGCGCGCTCACTTGAGTGTAATAAACTGCAGGAAGTGCCGTCTAAAGGCCCTGACACACCAGGCAGTCACCAGAGAACTCGCTGACATCCGACACACCGACAGATCCATCGACGAGTTCTCCTGCGTCTTGGCAGTGTGTCGCACTGAAATACACCGCTTTACTTCAGCCGAGCACGTACGAACTGCGCATGCATGAGTGGCAATAAGTGTCCTTACCAGCAGGCGGTGGTAGTGTGTATTCGTCATTCAAAATAGGCAACAACCGGAAGACAGAGAAGAAGAACAGACTGATATAAACAAACAAATAGCATGTGCGTTCCATTTTCACTCTCGTCCATCGAAAACATGTTTTAGAATATAAAAATACATGAATGATGAAATGAGCACATAAAGTGCAGACATACTATAAAATCACAGTTAATAGACCTGCATCTGATGATCGCAGTGTTCTGGCGGGTGTGTACTTTATTGAGTCAGCAATGTAATAATGGCCACTTCTTGCTAAATTTACGATGAGATGAAAAACTGGACTTGACCAAACAAATCACGGAGCTCTCAGCAGAGGACAGCCGGGGACGCTCCCGCCGACATCAGAGATGTCCCTGCTATGTGTGGGAGGTAAGAGAGGACATTTAAGGGCTATGTTTGATGTCTTTAAGTATCACCTGCTGGTGTTTAGCTGCTGTCTTGTGCCTTAAATCGTTTGTTTACGTCCCTCACTTCCGTTTCGCTTCTCATTTGCTAGCTGAACAGCTGATCAGAGTGGTTTCTTGGCCCGATAGCTTGTGTCCGACACCCGGCCGATTCAACATGTTGAATCGGCCGGGTGTCGACCGTGAAAGGCCAAATAAGGCGTGTCACGGCCGAGGGTTCGGGACACACCAAATTGACTTTGGGCGACAAGGAACCCGTTTTCGGCCAACAACGCAAGACGGCCGATATCGGCCTGGTGTGTAGGGGCCTTAAGCACTGTGCGCGTTCAGGGACACTATAGCCGGTGTGTTGCTGTCAGAGAACACACCTCACCCGGTATAGTGGCTCCGATTAAATGCATTTCACCGATAATGTGAAACACAGCGTTAATATGAAGGCGCGCGGCCCCGCGAGAGTGGCCGCGGTGTCCCCTCCTCCATTCAGGGGTGTAAGAGAGGTAAATCTATCATCAACAGAAATTCAGGCCCTGTTGCAAAAACAGGCTGTGTCTGTCGTGCACTCTCAGAAAGAGAAAGCACACAAACCCCGAAAACTAACGCAGCAGCAAAAACGCTGCAAAGTCAAAAACACATACAAACCCAAAAACACATACAAAAAAACAACATACCGGAAGTGCTCCACCTCCAGGCCTCTAGGGAGCGCGCTACGTGGAACAGATTGATGTCTGACCAGACAGAGAGAACGAACAAGTTATGGAAATCGAAGCCGGAGGAAAGAAAGTTGATTGAAGTGGACAAAGTCGATATATAAGAAGTAGTGTTCATTTTGTTGACTAAAACTATGATGAAATATGTTCGTCAACGACCTTTTTTTCCATGACTAAAACGAGACGAGACGGCACCGACGGCAGTAAACAATAACTGTAACGAAATCAACATGCAATATCGTTCACGAAAAGTGACGAGACGAAAATGTAATTTACTAAATCAAAACTATGCCAAAATCTCTTTACTTTCGTTGACGAAAAATGAGGAGACTAAATATTATCAAAGATAACGTTACATCTCTGATAGTCAGTTTTTCTCCCAGCAGTTCCATTTCCGGTGCTGCGGCTGGGAAGCAGCTGTGTGTCTGGGCTGCGCGCGGCGGTACATTTGAATTACACCGGGCCAGCGGCACATTGTGAACTGTCAGGAAGACTCGGGTCTAACTCATGGTCTAACTAACCTTATTTAACAGAAAATAAAATGGCAACAACAGGGCTTGGGAGCAGTGGTCACGTTAACCGAATACCCCCCGCCCCCCGTCAGCGCGAGTGAGTGACGAGTTGTGTACAGACTCGACGGGTAATAATGGATTATGACGGAAATGTTACGATCCTGTCTGTCAAAATGACTGACAACAAAAAAGGCCACCGCTTGGGAGAAAGAAACGATGTGATATTTAGGCCCATATTCGCGACAATGAGGCGGAGAAAAAAAGCGAATGCATTGTTTTATCAGAAGGGAAGCAATGTGGCCATAACACAGCTGGTAAAAACACCACAAACCTGACCAGATACTCTCTGCAAAGCTGCATTCTTAATCATTGAATCATTGATATAATCTTATTGTGAAATAAGTTTGACTAAAAATGACAAATTATTGGTTTTGGCTAGTTTGACTGAAATGTTCTATATAATCTGATGACTAAAAAAGACTCAACAGTTTTCATTGACAAAAAAGTAGACTAAAATAATTAGTTTTCTTTGACTAAAATAAGACTAAAATGCTCAGACTTTTAGTCGACTAAAACTTGACTAAATGAAAACAGGATGAAGGTGACTAAATATGACTAAAACTAAAAAGGAAATTTAACACAGGACTAAGACTAAAACTAAATAAAAAATAGCTGACGAAATTAGCACTAATAAGAAGGTACATTTTGTTTTGATACAAAGAGCGTCATATTTACGCAGCTAGCGTTAGCTTGTTTGGTAAAAGAGCTTGCAAGAGACAGCATTGTGCACCTAAATGTAACTCTTGACATCATATAGATATAGTATAGGTCCTACGAGAGGAGTTGGTTTATTGCGCCCCAATCCTAATGTGAGAGTTAAAAGGACGGTCAACAATATAATGTACATCTCACACAAATGTTGTGTGAGATGTAATCCTTTCTGATTTATGTCAATGTAATAATTCAGGATTCAAACCAACATTTGATGATAGGTACAGACGGAGGGGAATAATTATTTTTAATTTTATACTTGTATCAATCATGACACTTTTTTTTTTCTTAGGTTAGGCCTACACTGGAACATCTTCAAGTGAAGAGGACAGTGTGGTCCATGTCAATTTGCCATCTGGAGACAGTCCTTTTCTGACACCTTGGTCAGTTTGGATTTATCGTGGCATTTATTCTTAATTAAAGTGGATTTTTTTTATTTCAGTCTGTAATTTGTGTGTATGCAGGTGTGGGACATTCCAAATGTTCCAAAAGTGAGCACTCGACAACAGTTTGCCAGGGTAAAATAAAACATTGTCAACATATTATTTTGTGCCACAAGAAGCAGAATGTTTTAACAGTACAGTAGTTTGAATATATTTTTTGTTTACCTTCATCAGACCTCTCAGGCACCCAGCCACAACCAGCGCCTGATCGGTTAAGACTAATTAAAAATGTAATTATACCATGTAGGTTTGAATTTGTGAACATGAAATCAATAAATAACAATAAATGACACTGTCATTAGATCAACTGCACTTATTTCTTGGGTAAAAATAGGATGGAGCACCAACCCCATTCCAGGAAGAGGTCCAATCTGCCCCGGGTCAGAACAACTTCTATAGGTAAACGATGTTGACAGTTGCATCGTGACACAGTTGTATCTTTATTTTGTTTGTTTGTGTAGCCTCCAATCACAGTGGGTAACATTGCCAGGAAGCAGGAAAGTTATACTTGTATACATTTCCAAATGACACCCACAACATCTTACATCTTAGTGAAGACGATACAAAAA
>CALSBW010025559.1:83914-177360 GCA_943590975.1 Lindbergichthys nudifrons
TAATTATTAGTTATTTAAATATTTAATAATTATTAGTAAAGCTAATAATTATTAATATTTTCCTCAGTCTTTGTATGCAGTGCAAAGCCTTGAAATAAAGTGAAAGGGGTTACCGTTACTCAGTTGTATTTCATAGTTTCTTAGTAACCGGGGTTACATGTGTTTTACGTGTGACTGACTCAGACAATAATATTCCTATTTGTTTTATTTTTCTCTTTTCTTACGATATATTAAAAGATGAAAAATCCATGGATTTCCTTCTAATCACCCAACTGCAAACTGTGGTTAAGACACATATTTTATAGGTCATAGAATGTAGAAGGAAATAAAACAGCATGGCTAATGTGGAGGCTATTTTTATATAACATTAGAAAGACTGATTCTTATTATTACATTATAAGCTTATTGTGCTCATTTTATGTGGCTGTGACTTTGAAATAAATAGACGTCTGCAATACAGAGTAGCAAGGTCAGGTGCAGACACTGGAAGAATACAAAGAGTTATTCATAAACAGGACATCACTCCGGCCTTGAGCTTTGGGTGAGCTCCACTCCCACACATAGCTAGGAAGCAGCATTATGAAGACTCCACATTTTCTGTAGAAACGTTAGCGAAAACAAATTACGTATGATGGTGCCAAAGTAGGGAGGGACTTCCACAGGCCGGCCGAATGCTGATTGGAAGGTCGTGTTGCCAAGAGACTCTATCTGAGTCTGCGCATCTAAGAGAACCAAGTCTAAACCACGGTATCTCTTCAGCTAGTCTTGACCAATCATAAATGCACGAGCAACGCCCTGTGTAATAAAAATGTATGCACGCACGCACGCACGAGGTTCGGGGCTCTTTCCGGAAATAGTGGTTACAGATTACAGCTTTGCTGCCTGTAATTTCTGTGACGTGACGGAGTCCTTGGCCAAGTGAATATATATCTATTATCATAATAAATAGTTAAACTTAGAAGTTGTCTGTCTTTCCTGGAATTTTGAACACAACACTAACAGCATTGTGTAAAGTAGCACAGTGCTTGTAAAAATGCACACAAATTATCCACATGCAAACCACCCTTGCAACCGTGCATAGTGTGCGCGTGGGTGCACAAACCCAGCAGCATGCTTTGCTCCCTTGGACCTTACACACAGGGGCGGATCTAGACAAATATTCATGGGGTGGCAAGAGGGTGGCAGGAGATTTTGAGGGGTGGCATCCCCTGGCAGAAGTATATGCTGATTTAATCGCAGTCATATCAATCAATGTTAACTTGGAAAGCCACAATATTTATATTTTAACTCAATAACATTAGGTGACATTATTGTGGCACATCAGTAAAGCCTTACATATAAATATATAAGGTGGCAGACATCATTGAATGCATTTTAACTGAACAATAACTGAATGAGTTTGTTTCACTCTTAGACCAGCAGGGGTACCACATATATGCAGACTGCTGCAATAAGTACATTAATTAACTGTCTCATCGATGTTTGTCTGAATGAATATGATACTATTAACAATCATATTATTCCTATCAGCTGTCAATCACTGTTATGATTCACATATTCATTTATTATTGAATAAACTATAGTTTTTGGATGTTAATGATGAATGTTCCTCAAGATGCTTGCTCACCCTCCTTCAAATTTGAAAGACAAGTAACTATATCATGTATCAAAATTGAAAAGATTCAAAGGAACAGTTCAGCGCCCCACGACTTTACTGCAAACAGATACAACCTTGAATTTACATCAGAAAGAAAACACATTAAAGAAGTGACTAACTGCATCATTTAGGGTTAAAAAACGTGTATTCAGCTAAAACATATTGTAAGAAATTAAAATCAATGTTGATATGGCGTAATTTAAATTAAATATAGGATTTTAATTTCAAGAATCGATCTCTTTTCCCTGACCTCGGCTGACTGGACGCATGGGGAGAGACCCTCCACTCGCACATTTTCATTTGTACACCACCGCATCTTTTGTGTAATTAAATGCTGTTAACTTTGATAAGCTTCCCTTGACTCTTTTCAGTCTGTCCTGCTCTCAGGGTTAAATAATTACTAACAATGTTAATCTGTTAATTGATTAAGTAAACACATTTTGTCAAATAAAGTGACAGGCTAGGCCTGTGCAGGTGGTAACAGCTATGCCCAGCATGGGCTAAGTTCTGTAGGTGCAGCTGGTGCAGGTCCTCCTCCCTCAGGCCTGGTCCTCCGCCCAAACCAACAGGCAGGACGTTCATAAAGCTGAGGTTTCCCCCAAAGTCTCTAATCATCCATACTGTGAATATGAGAGGGGAAAAAATGTGTAATAGATGCTTTGGACGATAAGAAATATAAAGTTAACTGTTGAGTTGCTCAGTTTTTTAGATGACAATGCTACTACTGTATTACTAATATCTCACATCTGAGGGTTTAATAATACAAAAAAAGGAGAGGCACCGTAAAATAAAGATAATATTGTGTTGATTTTGTCTTTTGAATTGTTTGTCTAAAGTCAAGTAGCTAGAGCTGTTACTTATAGTTTAAATCAGGGGTCACCAACCTTTTTTAGGATGAGGGCTACTTTCAAAAAATAAAACAAGTCGGGGGCTACTTTTACTCCTCTTTTTTTTTTTTTTTGCAGTGTATATATTTAGCACATTTTAACAATATGATATGCTGACCTTTAACCTTTGTGTGCTGTTAGGGGCTGTGGGACCGCTTTCAGTGTTTACTAAAAAAAACATGTATGCAATTTAATTATTTTAACCTGCTTTATTTGGGGGTGGATGGGCCTCACCTCCTCTAGGGGGGTCCTCACCTCCTCTAGGGGGGTCTGGGGGCATGCTCCCCCGGGAAGATTATTTTTAAATGTTGAAGTCAAATGCATCAATCTGGAGCACTTTGAGCACAACATGAATTGATGGATACAGCTCTCAACACTCAGATGAAAGGGAGCTGTATACTTTTCAATAATCCAAACATCTTTAGAATATGATCACAACCAATAACAAATCATTTAAACTGGTTTATTCTTATCTTATGTTACCTAGTCTGCATTCTTTCTTTTTATTTATGCATATTTTATTAATCACTCCCCTTTCAAACTGTTTCTTGTTTTTTTTACTGTCCTATACACTTTGGAATGATTTCTTACTTTATCTATAGATAAAGGTGTGCTCTCCCTAGCTCTCTCGCTCGCTCTCTCTCTCCCCCTCTCTCTCTCTCTCTCCCTCCCTCCCTAGCTCTCTCGCTCGCTCTCTCTCTCCCTCTGTCTCGCTCGCTCACAGAAACTGTGTGCTTCTCCGTGGCGATGACGGCTTGCGTTAAAAAAAAATAATAAACATATTTGTATAGTGGGGGGACACAAACGGGATTTTGAAAAGAGCGGGCGACATTTCCCCCCTGTCCCAGGTGGAAATTACGCCATGCGTGTGTGTGCGTCAAGTGCAATACATATATATGCAAGTTGCAACACACAGAGTAAAACTCTGCCCCTCATGTGTTGTATAGGCTGGCATGATAGGCTGTTCAATGGGGCTGATGTGTTGTGTAGATTCTGCCAGAAGGAAAGGTTAAACTTCTTATGAAGCGGTGAGGTGCTCCACATTGCTTTTCTTCCAGACTGCAACGCTGGTCCCGCAAATCAAGCAAGAACGTGATTGGTCGAAATTCATTGTGGGGGAGGGGGGAGGAGGGGTGTTAGATAGATATAGAGTTGTAGTAAGTAGATAGAGTTCGCTATGATTTAGGTTTCGTTTATGCATAGGGTAGATTCTTTTAATTACATTTCCTTTTTTGTTTTGTGTATTTTATACATTTTGGATTTGATTGGCGAGCTATTTTTAGAACATGCCCCGCGGGCGACTCACGTTGCCCCTGCGGGCGACTAAGTGCCCGCGGGCACCGTGTTGGCTACCCCTGGTTTAAATGATACAGTCTGGTTATAATGTTTGGAGGAGGCATCACAGGTAAGAGCACCATTTGTTGTGTTCCATCCACAACAAATGCACACAGATTGATGTGTGTGTATTTATTTATCTACTATTTCTTGAATCATTATATATATATATATATATTAGATATATATATATATATAGATATAGATTTCAACTTTAGTTTTTTATATAATATCTGCATTTTCTCTTTTGAAAAACTAAGTCTTAGTTTGGCCATAGTTTGGCCACTCATTTTTAATCACACACGTCTCCCCATCCCATTCAAATTCTTGACTGAGCAGTGTAGCCTACAGCAGTGGTTCCCAAACTTTTTGTGCCCAAGGCACACCAAAGGACAATGAAGTAAACAGATATGGTTCTAAACTGTATTGAAGTAAACATGTATTATTTTGAATTGTATTTTAGTGAACATGTATTGTTTGAACTGTTTTAAGTAATCCCATATATAGATATTGTGTTCTCACTTGCAACTCACTGACCCAGATGTCCTGTTACACACACATACACCTCCTTCTACTAGAGCACACACCCATATTATTTTCAAGGTTCTTTCTGGACATCATTATATCTGTGCACAATGTTTAATTGTCTGAGAAAGAATAGTTTATGTGAAAACTTGTTGGGAAAATAAGGGAGTGAATACCGGTGCAGAGATAACGAGTGACTCTGCCCTTGTGAACTTTCGAATCAAAGAAGAGAACATACTTTTTTCCAGAGCTCTGATTCGCTGTATTGGACCCGGCCAGAGGTGGATCCAAACAGTAGAAACACCTGGGGGAGTGAGCAGCTCACACAGCTCCTCCCCACGGACTCTCTGATTAGCTTTGGAGTGAAATGGGAAGGAGGAGTCGACACATCTCCGCCCCAAAACTTGGATATGAATACTGTTGTTTTTGTATGTAAAAATGCTTCTTGTTTGCTGACTGGCTGGTCCCGATACCTGTATCGCACAGCAGTAGAAACCTGAAGTCCGGAGTACTCTGTAAAACTTGTATACGTGTTTTGTTTCCTACCAGTAAACTCAGATAATTGTTATAACTTTTGATTCCGGTGTTTTTAATTCCTTTCTTTATTAAATAGAATCAGCCTCATCTAACGAACGGCGCGTAGCGGAGGGGGGGGGCTTTCAGCCACCACCTAGGTGTATTGCTACAACAACAAGTACAAATCTCAAGGCATACCTATTGTGCAAAATAGCCCTTATAACACCTGTTATCACTCATATCATGTAAAATATCTGTAAATGTGCATAATTATTTATTAATGCCAAATAAAATGTGACAAAGACAACTATATTACTCATGAACTATTTATTAACAAAATATTTCAGAAATTAATTTGAAACTTTATCAAATTAGGCTTCATCAAAGCAGCAACACACTCATTTAAACCAGACAGGTCACAAAATAAAAAATGAGGCAAAGGTAACTCAGCAGAAATTCAGCACAGAGAACTGTCAATGCAAGGAAGCTGCATTGTCCATGGTCCTGAACTACAAATTATAAATGTAACATTTCAGCAATCAGCATTGAAACATGTGCTATTGTAAATATTTTGCCGACTTACAAATTAGTGAGATACATGTGCCTGTTGGGGCGCGCAGATTTTTGTAATCCTTGGTGGCACTGAGGAGAGGGTCACTCGCAAGTCCTGTTCAACAGAGAGCCGTGACCTCCTGTTGTTCTTCATGTAAACCAGAGTAGAGAACGCCAACTCACACAGGTAGGTAGTGGGAAAAAGAAGAAGTTGCTCAATCGCGTGGTGGGAGATGCTTGGGTACTCCGATGCAGAAGCCAACCAAAACTGATCCAGTGGGAGCTCACTAAATTTGAGTTTTAGTGTGCGGTCCACACGGAGCTCTGCGCACTCCTCTCTCTCTTTCATAGTGAGCTTTTCTGTTGGGAATTCCTGGTGGAATGGGTCTCGGATCCAGTCATAGTCCTCGATGTCAGCCACACATGGAAAATAGCGGTCAAACCTCTCTTTTAAGGTCTGAAGGTGCTCGCCATATGCAGCGCGCTCCCTAGCTGCCTGCGGCGCAGCTGATGCCAGCGGGAACATGTCCATGGAGCCCTGTTCCAAAGCCTCGCGCCACAGGATAAGTTTGCCCATAAACCCCCGAATCTTGTCTGTGGATGATAAAAAGTTTTCATTCCTGCCCTGAAGCTTGGCGTTTAACTCGTTGAGATGCCCAAATATGTCTGCGAGGTAAGCCAGCCTGGCGCACCACCTCTCATCCGCGAGCTTGTCTTTATGTGGGACAGCGTGTTCACGTGAAAACTCCAAAAGCTCTTCCCGAAGCTCATAAAGACGGGATAGGACTTTCCCCCGTGACAGCCAACGTACCTCTGTGTGGAGGATCAGGCTTTGGTGGTCGGCTCCCATCTCGGCGTGCAGCTGGGAGAAGAGGCGAGATTTCAGGGGCCTTGATTTGATGTAATTCACCATCTGCACAGCCTGATTCAGCACCTCAGTCAACTCCGGGGGCATGGTTTTGGCAACTAATGCCTCTCTATGCAAAATGCAGTGGTTTGTCACGATATGTGGGTTTTGTGCTCTCACCTTAGCAATAAATCCTTTCACTCTCCCCGTCATGCTTGCCGCACCATCTGTGCAAAGACTGACGCACATATTCCAGGTCAGACTGTTCTCTTTTAAATAGTTATTAGTTACCCTGAATATTTATTCTCCCGTAGTATGGCTTTCCATTTCTTTGCAAAAGAAAAACGTCTCTTTGATACAGTCAGCATCAACATATCTGACGTTTGCCAGAAGTTGGGCAGCCCCACTATGTCAGTAGATTCGTCTATTTGTAGGGAAAATCTGCCGCTCGCCTGCAGTTTCTCTGTCAAATGTTGCTCAATGTCTTCTGACATGTCGTCGATTCTTCTTTTGATTGTATTATCAGACGACGGCACTTTGGATAGCTCATATGCGGCATTCGGGCCCAGCATGACACCTACAATTTTTTTGCAAGCGGGGAGGATGAGTGTCTCCGCTATTGTGTGAGGGTTCTTCTGCTTTGCAATGAGCTCCGCTAGCATGTAACTAGCCTCCATTGCCTTTTCAGACACTTTCACACAATCCAACAAACGGTCTTGCTGCCTCTGGTTCAGATCCCGCGCTCTTTTGAAGTAGGCCAAGTTTCTCTGAACATGGAAGGGATGTTTGGTTTCCAAGTGCCTCTTCAGCTTGCTTGGAACCATGTTTGCATTAGCTAACTTCTCCCGACAGACGACGCACTCGGGCTGAGGATTGTTGACATCCCCGGTCCAACTGAAGCCATAAGACAGGTAACTTTCATGATACTGTCTGCTGACAGTTTTTTTCCTCTTTTCTTTCGGTGGTGGGTTGTCGGCAGTCTCTGCACTGGTGGTTGGTGGTTTGCTCCGCACAAGAAAGCGCTCCATTTTCCCTCTTGCGTGTTTTTTTGTTTTAATGTTGTCCTTCAGCCTTCGATGTGTCACGGTCTTATAATTCCCACCTGCAACTGCGTTAACAGCGAAATATGGGGTTGTGTGAGGATTTTTTTTTAAAGAATTGTTTTTAGGTATAGAGTTTGCCTCTGTATTATGAAATGAATGCATACAAAGTACTGATATAGTAAATTAAAAAATAATTATTTTTGTGTAGTTGTGTATTGCAATAATAACGTATGGTTGTCACAAAATCCCACGGCACACCCGGACTTGCCTCACGGCACACTAGTGTGCCGCGGCACGCCGTTTGGGAACCACTGCACTAGACTATTACTGTCAGTCCAAAACCAGAGATCTTGTTTTAGTAACATGTTTTTAAAACATTATCTCTTTTCCACTACACTATCTTGAATATTTTAGTTTTTACATCACTACATTTATCTAACAGCTTTAACATTGTAAAGGTGTCACTTCGGACTCTGGGTAATTATGACAGCATGTCCTACTATTTTGGGAGTTTGAACAAACCCGACCTTCATCTATTAATGTAGAAAATAATCAGCACATTAAACCATTATGAAAGTAATCATTAGTTAGCTCATTGTTCAAAATGAGCTCCAACTACAACAGTTAAGTCAACTCTTGCATCGGTAATAACAATAAAACAAATTATATAATATAATAGTATAACTTGTGTCTACTTTAAATACTTTAACAACACTTTCCTGATTATACTAGCATACTGTTACTAAAGTAACATTAACTTGTTTAAATGCAGGGCTTTTGTAAGAGAGTATTTGTATAGTGTAGCATGGTCTACTTTTACTTAAAGTGGACCTATCATGCTATATTTAAATGATATATTGTAGGGCCATACCTATATTAATACGTTTCTGTTTTCAAAATACCAAACAGATCATGCATTTTAGCCATGCCTCATTTCGCTCTATGTGCTGTTTGCTGTCTATGGGTCTGATTCTGCTGACCACGCCCCCCTGCAGGAGAGGGGAGACGTGCTCTGATCAGCTGCTGGGCTGTCAGAAGAGGGGGAGAAAAAGAGATCTCCGTCCTCCGTGTTTTATTATATAGAGTTGTTATTCATTTGTTTTAAAGCTCAATAAATAACAAAGAAGACCTTTGACCGGCACTTTTCTAATTTTGTCCGGAAGATTTCAACTTTAACGGACATCTTGACCGGCGAAAGTAACTGAAACTGAAACTCTGCCGCACGGTCCCCTCGTTCCTTGGAAGAGGCGGAGAGGTGGGTGTTTGTCATCTGCTGGTGGACTAACCGGAGAGAATTACAGTGCTTGTAATTGCACTCCGCCTCTTCCAAGTAACGAGGGGAACGAGGCAAGCGTTTGCAACGGGAGCAAACACTTGCCTCGGGGAGGGAGAAAAAAAGCCACAGCGGAGAATAAACAGAAGGGTAACCATGGTAACTATGGGCGGGAAGTCTTCTTCGCTGCTTTTGTGGTAGACTACAGCACCACTTACAGGCCTGGCATATGTACTACAGCGTCTCCAGCGCTTTCGAGCGGCAATGGCCGGCCGTGGCCCAACCCCACATTCCCCTGATAGGTGGAGAGTTGGCCCAATAGCCGTAGCGCCACCGTCCTGATGTCAGGACAGTGTTCAAATCTGGATCAGTTTTTATCAGATCCGTTGCAGCCCCTTTTTTAGAGATTTGGGTATGGAGGAAAATAGAGAGGGTTGTGCTTTCTGACACTTGGTGAGTTCCCTGGAACACCGGGGACACATATTGGTCAGTGTATGTTGTGGTCATTGGTTTTTCTTTTCACAAATGGATATTCAAAAACAAAAAACGACTGGATATTTAATTTTCGTTTTAAAATTGAAAAACTAAAATTGAAATACAAGGCGTTTTTCTTTATCACGGTCAAAAAGGGATTTACTAAACTTAAAAAACGGGATGATTTTCATTTTCTACTTCTCAAAACAAAACAAAAAATCACTAGAAAACAGAAACAAAAAAACCCCCCGTTTATTCATATTCTGCTACCGGAAGTTGTCTTTCAAAATAAGAGCGCAGATGAGGACGGTCAATCCGTGTATCTACGGTCCATTTGTTTTCACAACGAAAACAGCCAAGACACATATTGAGCCCAGAAAATGAATGTTATTAAGGGCTGTAAATATAATAGGCCTATGTCTAAAATGGACAACATTGTTAGGAGATTTAAACTATACAGCGATTCTGCACTGCGGTCACCTCAGCCGTCTCTCGAGTTTGTTATAATTTGTTCTGCCATTAGTTCTTCGTGAGATTGATCCTGTTGGACTCAGTAGGGCCTACAAGTACTATGAAGTACTTACTGTGTACTTTTCCAGTAATCCTCTGTCAATGTCCCCTCCCGAGTACAAGAATGCATGTTTTTCTTTTAATAAGCGTTAAAAAACATTTCTTCCTGAGACTGATATTGTTGGATTTTAAGAGGATGGTAGACATGATATCAGCAATACATCCAGTCAGTACTCCGGCAGCAGCATTTTTACACCTTGGAACTTCTTTAGAGACTGGCCTGGATAGGCTACTATGGAGGGGACTCTGACAGAGGATTACTCACAAAGTACACAGTAAAAGTACTTCATTTCATTTCTGGTAGTGTAGCACCCATAAGGTTGAGGTTGTCTACCTGCACATGCATGTTTATACCACAAGGGGGCAGATCACCTGATGGTTCATCATTGTTTTATGCTGGAGATGAACAGAAGAAGTGTGTCTGTGTGTTGTGCTTTGAGATCGTTTGAGATGCTGACATCTTGCACATGTGCCTTGTGGAAGTTAATAAATGAACGTTTTCTACACCTATAATACCCTTGCGGTCTGAGTGGTGTAACAGTAGCAGTCAAATTAGTACTGAGTCCAACAGTGTCAGTTTTATTAAGAACTTGTGGACAAAAATATTTGTATCACTCATTGAATATAGAAGGGGAAAAAATGAAGAGCAGCTGATTTGAAAAATCAAACTCGAGAGACGGCTGAGGTGACCATGGTGCCAGAAAGCCACAAGTGGGACAGAGCTCTGTCCCACTTGTGGCACAAACATATTCTAGAGTTTTTTACCAAAAGTTCTTAATAAAACTGACACTGTTGGACTCGGTACTAGTTTGACTGCTACCAGAAATGAAATGAAGTACCTTTACTGTGTACTTTGTCAGAGTCCCCTCCATAGCCTACATAATGTATGTTTATCTGCTATCTTTGATGAGTGATAAAAAGACAATTTTACCATTAGTTCTTAATGAAATTGATACTGTTTGACTTTGTATTAGTTAGCCTACTACTACAATACATTGAAGTAATTTTACTCTTTACTTTTTGAGAAATCCTCTGTCAAAGTCCCCTGCTGAGAACAAAATCAAGCCACTTCTGCTCTAGAGTATGTTTGTGTGGGACAATGTGGCCCGTGGGACATGTAAATGCAATGTCGACGCGTGAACTGTCAGCGGGGGGGGGGGGTACACTGTGAACCTCTGTCGCCTGTCAGCGCAACTTACATGATGCCGTTTAAAACCATAGACTGTATATATAAAGTTTAAAACATATAATAATAAAGGGCGGTGCCGGCCGTCAGCGAACCGAGCCGGCCTTTCTCCGCATCTGATTCATGTCATAAATCAGATTTTAGAAAAGCGTTTTAGCCAATCAAAATGAAATATGCGGGACATCGTCTCAATTTGCGGGACGCACCAAAAGTCGTGAAAATGCTGTGCAATACCGCACAAAGCGGGACATCTGGTCACCCAGACGGCTGAGTTGACCGCAGTGCAGAATCGCTGTATAGTTGAAATCTCCTAACAATGTTGTCCATTTTAGAAATAGGCCTATTATATTTACAGTCCTTTATAACATTCATTTTCTGGGCTCAAAGTGTGTCTTGGCCGTTTTCATTGTGATCGCTAAATTCCCCTTGTTTATAATAATCACAGTTCCTTCAACAGGATGCTGTAGTGATTCAAAGTGTGATTTTAGCATAGCCTACGCGTGCTTTTGTTTTGAAATCACTGCCGTGAGTTTCGTCTGCGCTCTTATTTTGTAAGGTAACTTCCGGTAGCAGAATATAAAAAAACGGGTTTTTTTTTTGTTTTGAGAAGTAGAAAATGAAAATCATCCCGTTTTTTAAGTTTAGTAAATCCCTTTTTGACCGTGATAAAGAAAAACGCCTTGTATTTCAATTTTGGTTTTTCAATTTGAAAACGAAAATCAAATATCCAGTCGTTTTTTGTTTTTGAATTTCCATTTGTGAAAAGAAAATCCAATGACCACAACATACACTGACCCATATTCATGTACAAAAGTGCATTTTGCATGATAGGTCCCCTTTTAGCAAATTATCTGAAAACTACATTAACCACGATTACAACTTATGGATGTTCTTTATTAATTAATGATAAATACGGCGCTTGCTAACAGCAAGGCACAAGGCTACTTAACTCATTTAGCTAGCTCATGTAAGATACAAATGCTGTCGAGCCCTCACTGCTTGTAAAATAAACAGCACAAACTGACTACTTACCGGAGCCCCACTGTTCTCCGTCATCTTTCTCCCGGATTGTTTTGATCACATGACTGACAAAGCCGTGCTCTGATAGGCCAAAAGTCGGTTCGATTGCATTCAGGCTCGATTGCTTATCCTGTCTGGGTAGCCCGGATGGTCCGTGTACGTTTTGTCAGTTTGATTTTTCGTTTAAACCAAAAAACGAAAATACCAGCAATTTTTCGTTTTTTATTGTAAATGAAAAAACGGAAAACCAAAGCCATTTCGGTCAGTGTATGTTTTGGTCATTGGATTTTCTTTTCACAAATGGAAATTCAAAAACAAAAAACGACTGGATATTTGATTTTCGTTTTCAAATTGAAAAACCAAAATTGAAATACAAGGCGTTTTTCTTTATCACGGTCAAAAAGGGATTTACTAAACTTAAAAAACGGGATGATTTTCATTTTTCTACTTCTCAAAACAAAAAATGAAATCACTAGAAAACAGAAACAAAAAAAAAAACAATTTTTTTCATATTCTGCTACCGGGAGTTGTCTTTCAAAATAAGAGCGCAGATGAGGACGGTCAATCCGTGTATCTACGGTCAATTTGTTTTCACAACGAAAACAGCCAAGACACATATTGAGCCCAGAAAATGAATGTTATTAAGGGCTGTAAATATAATAGGCCTATGTCTAAAATGGACAACATTGTTAGATTTAAACTATACAGCGATTCTGCACTGCGGTCAGCTCAGCCGTCTCTCGAGTTTGTTATAATTTTTTCTGCCATTAGTTCTTCGTGAGATCGATCCTGTTGGACTCAGTAGGCTAGTAGTGAAACTACTCCCACAAGTACTATGAAGTACTTACTGTGTACTTTTTGAGTAATCCTCTGTCAATGTCCCCTCCTGAGAACAAGAATGCATGTTTCTCTGCTATTTTGAATCAGCGTTAAAACACCTTTCTTCATGAGACTGATATTGTTGGACAGAGTATTTTAAGAGGATATGGTAGACATGATATCAGCAATACTTCCAGTCAGAAGTCCGGCAGCAGCATTTTTACCCCTTGGAAAGTCTTGCCCGCTATTTAAATTGACTTTGATTGAAGTTAATAACAATATTGATATTATATAGATATATAGATATAGCATATTTGATGCAGTCTTTCTTAACACCTTTAAATAAAATACTGCAAAATAAGAATATTTGTAATGTTCTGCACAGATAGTGCCTTAACTTGAATTTGAAAACACGTGGCAGCTTTATTAATACAGTAGATGAAAAGATTTGTGGAAGGATACATTCTTCATGGGCTTCAATGGCTCTCTAGATAAAGGGCGTTTTATGGTTGCTTGTATTATCCTCAGATAGGGGTTTGTTTAAATAACTAGTGACATTTTAATAAATATTGCAAGAAAGGGCTCCAAAAAAGGCATATATATATCCTGGTCGGCTTAGCCAGTGTGTATTTTTTCAAGCACCACAAGATTCATAGTTTATAAAGTACAATTCTGGGCCATTGATTGTGTCATTTCTCCAAACTCATACAGTAAAAATTGCTGTTTTTGAAGCCTTAAAATGGTGCAGGAAAAGGACTTTACATTGTTTTATACTTGAAGACAGGGCTATTCAGTTAAGAGAAGAGAAAAAAGGAAAGAAAACTGTTATAATGGGTGATGTAACATTAATGACAGACATAATATGAGGTCATGGGGCATCACCCTTACAGCATCAGGACAATATCATATGGAGTCAGACACTGGAAGTGTGCTGGAGGCGTTGACTGGGACTGATGGAAGGATGAGGCTGATGAGACTGAAGAATCTGCGAGGAACGAATTAGCGGCTGAGAAATAGTTATATATTAAAAGACAGCAGCATCATAAGAGGGCAACCAGAGTGACAGAGTGTGTCACTTTGCTGAAGGATATTTGTGACCAGCTATCCAGGCCAGACTCTAAAGACTTTCCAAGGTGTAAAAATGCTGCTGCCGGACTTCTGACTGCAAGTATTGCTGATATCATGTCTACCATCCTCTTAAAATACTCTGTCCAACAATATCAGTCTCAGGAAGAAAGGTTTTTTAACGCTTATTAAAAGAAAAACATGCCTTCTTGTACTCGGGAGGGGACTGTTACGGTTTTGTATTTATGTTTTCATTTTCCACCTTTGTTTTGAAATGTTTTCCTCCTTGTGTCTTCTCTGTTCCTTCTTCCTGTGTGTGCCTTCCTGTCGTTAGTTTCCCTGGTGTGTCTGATTGTCTGATTGTGTTCACCTGTTGCCCTTGTGTTTCTGCCTCCCTTACCCCAGCTGTGTCTTGTCTTGTGATTACCCCTCTCTGTATTTAGTCTTGTCTTGTCGGTTCATTGTTGATTTTTCCTGTCCCCCTCCTGTTGGCTCTCATTCCTAGTGCTACCCTTGCTATCAGCTTTGTAAATAAAGCTCATTTTTTGTTTCTAGACCTGTTGCCTCTTTTTGTAGTCTGCAGTTGGGTCCTACCTTTTCCACGCTACCTAACAGGGACATTGACAGAGGATTACTGGAAAAGTACACAGTAAGTACTTCATAGTACTTGTGGGGGTAGTTTCAATAGTACTGAGTCCAACAGGATCAATATCACGAAGAACTAATGGCAACAAAAAATATTTCCCTCACCAAACTTAGCAGAAGTGACTTGATTTTGTTCTCAGCAGGGGACTTTGACAGAGGATTTCTCACAAAATACACAGTAAAATTACTTCAATGTATTGTTAGTAGTAGGCTAACTAATACAAAGTCAAACAGTATCAATTTCATTAAGAACTAATGGTAAAATTGTCTTTTTATCACTCATCAAAGATAGCAGATAAACATGCATTATGTAGGCTACTATGGAGGGGACTTTGACAGAGGACTACTCACAAAGTACACAGTAAAAGTATCCTACTTAATTTCATTTCTGGTAGCAGTCAATATAGTACCGAGTCCAAAGGTGTCAGTTTTATTAAGAACTTGTGGTAAAAAATATTCACTCACTCATTGAATAAAATGAAGAGCAGCTGATTTGAAAAAACTGTGGACCTCTGTGGACTGTCAGCGCAACTTACATGATGCCGTTTAAAAGATATAAAGGACGGCCGTCAGCGAACCGAGCCGGCCTTTCTCCACATCTGATTCATGTCATAAATCTGATTTTAGAAAAGCGTTTTAGCTAATCTAAATGAAATATGCGGGACATCGTCTCAATTTGCGGGATGCACCAAAAGACGTGAAAATGCTGTGCAGTACCGCACAAAGCGGGACATCTGGTCACCCGAGAGACGGCTGAGTTGACCGCAGTGCAGAATCGCTGTATAGTTGAAATCTCCTAACAATGTTGTCCATTTTAGACATAGGCCTATTATATTTACAGCCCTTAATATCATTCCTTTTCTGGGCTCAATATGTGTCTTGGCTGTTTTCGTTGTGAAAAAAAATGGACCGTAGATACACGGATTGACCGTGCTCATCTGCGCTCTTATTTTGTAACTTCCGGTAGCAGAATATGAAAAAACTGTATTTTTTTTGTTTCTGTTTTCTAGTCATTTTATTTTTTGTTTTGAGAAGTAGAAAATGAACCATGATAAAGAAAAACGCCTTGTATTTCAATTTTGGTTTTTCAATTTTAAAACGAAAATTAAATATCCAGTCGTTTTTTGTTTTTGAATATTCATTTGTGAAAAGAAAATCCAATGACCAAAACATACACTGACAAATCAAACTAACAACGTACACGGACCTCTCGGAATTCCTTGAAGGCCCTGACGGTTCGCCACTGCCAAATACATATCAATTAGTAGCCAAATTAAAAAGGTAGGTCTTGAGTTTCCTCTCAAAAATAGTAACCCTCTCTGCTGCCCTCAGGTCTTCTGGGAGGCTGTTCCACAATCGGGGGCTGAAAAATAAAAAAGGCGCCTCACTGTGGCGTACAAATCAACGCCACATTATGCACTAAGCAGCATAAGCTTTAACCAAAATGGAAATGGTCTACTCACCATTTCTTGCTGATCATACTTTTAATTATGTCAATTTAATAGAATAAGCAGTTTACAGAATCCAAACTCGGAAGAACTCCAAAATACATCTACACAGTAGCGACTCGTCATTAGGGGCAGGTCATTTCTGCTGACAGCAGTTAGCTGTTAAAATATATTTAAAGATCATGTTTAGTTGTCTGATTCGTCTCTTCATTGCCATTTTAGTCTGCGTTCTTCTAATTAGTGTCCACACTGTCCCTATTATGCTGATGGAACTCAGATCTACCTCAGCACCAAACTCTGCATAACCCACCCCTTACCCACATCGACAGCTATTAAAACTTGGATGCAACATAACCTCCTCAAACTGAACAGCAACAAAACAGAACTCCTAATCGGCTCCAAATCCACCCTCAGCAAGGTCACTAACGTAACACTCACCATCGATCGCACCATTGTTTCCCCCTCCAATCAGGCACGCAACCTTGGCGTAATCTTTGACCCCACCCTCTCCCAAAAAGCCGACCCTGTCTCCCCCGCCCCGCAGCCGAACGACTAATCCACGCAAAACTGCAATTCACTTCTTTACGGCATCAGCACTACATCCCTCAACAGACTCCAACGGGTTCAAAATGCAGCTGCACGACTCCTCACGCATACCAAATCATGGCATCACATCACCCCAGTCCTCAAAGACCTTCACTGGCTTCCTGTCTCCCACCGCATCAACTACAAAATGATGGTCCTCACCTACAAAGCACTCCACGATCTGGCCCCCCCTTATCTCACAAACCTTCTCACCCCCTATCAACCCCCACGGTCCCTCAGATCCACCGCAGCCGGACTCCTATCCATTCCCACATCCAAACTCTGCAGCTTTGGGGACAGAGCCTTCTCAGTGGCAGCTCCTAGGCTCTGGAATTCCCTCCCCCAAGATCTTCGTGACTCTGAGTCCCTCACAGTCTTTCAGTCCCAAAAATGACAACAAAATAATCACAAGTGGGGCAAATTGCTGGCAATCCCACCAAAACGTCATCTCATAATTCAGAGCTGATTCGCTGTAAGTATGTGTGCCGCGAAAAAAAGTGTAGTTGTGAAGAGGAGACGAGAGAGAGCAGCGTATAGCGATTAAAATCAGTAAAACTGAAAGAAAATGAATGAAGTTGATCATCTACTTCAGCTTTGGTAAGTTAATTTTATGTCATATCTTTTGTTGATCTTCTATGTTTTGCCTATAGGCTATTGCTCTGCTGGATCGATTGATATTGTGACCTCGGTGATGAGTGTCTGTGTTTTCCTTATATTTACAGTCTATGGTGTTTTAATGCTGAAGCATTACGGTTGTTGTTATTGTTAAGTATTGCTTTGTGATGGTGCCCTTTATTCCATGTATTAAGGTGATTACAATATGACATCCCACGCTGTGTACGCAAATGTATGCACTCACAGTGTTGCTCCGTGTTCTTCATTCACGGCTTCCGACAGTATGTCATTTGACCCTAATATTTTCCTCTCCCTCTGCCTCTTTTTTCTTTTACTCAATGTCTTTTAAATTCAATGTTGGTCAATGTAGACATTTATCTACTGTTTTCTATCAACAGTAATACTAAAGAAACTCTTGTAAACCTCAGGTTGTTGGTGGATAAAAAGTTTGTCTGTTTTGCAGTTGTATAACTATAAAACCAATGCTAAATATTACAACACAAAGCCCTGTAATGTATCTTACAAGATCAGCAAATCATGTGAAAGAAACAATAGTTTGAACACAATGGTTCAGACGCTCTGCTACCTGGAGACAGCGACAGTAAAATGTTGTGATGAGTGCATGTAAAGATAATGTGTTGAGTTGCCTTTAGCTAAATCCCCTCTGGTAGGAAGTGATGAGATTTATATATAGGTATTTTATTGTGAAAGGGAGATTGCGGCCATAAGGCGGACATAATTGCATTTTAAAGCAGGGCTTATCTGAAACTAATCAAGATTGTGTCATTATTCTACATTACATTTATGCCATTACATTATGCAATCAAAATGTAAAGTTAAAGCAAAATGTTAGGTATTGCAACTTAAAACTAAAAAGCATCCTTTCTGTGTTCTTGGCTTGCTATTTCCTAAAACTTGATCACTCTGATCCAGTGAAAATCCAACAATAACTAATATGTCCACACTTTGAAGTCCTTAGTTCATTGACTGGTACTGGTATTTTAGGACAGTTTGAAACGCGAGGGTCGTGGTCGGCCCGTGAACGGCCCGTGATTTGCCCGTGATCAAGAGACTGCCTCCAGTCTGACTTGAGACCGCCCCCGTGATAAATAAATGTAATTATTGTGAAGCCAGGATCATTGATCCACCAGGGGGTGCAGTGGGGTTCCACACTGGAGCTCATGTGAAATCAACTTCGATACAGATACCAGTATGTCTGGTACTACTGTATAGCGGATCTTTGTTAAGATCCATATGTCACGGATAGGATCATAGTCTGTGCTAAATAAGAGACATGTAATCATTTACATCACCATGTTGTTATTTAACAAAATAATGTTGTTTAGTCGAAAAAAACGAACGAGAGGAAATGCAGCCGGCTCTCGATTTGTAATCCTAATTTAATCATCATCTTCACCACGATCATTTATGTTTATGTTCGCCGAATTGACATGAAATCACTGACAAATATGAATATTCTGTATTCAACTTCATTAAAACGTTATTAACGTGCCTAAACTCAGTAATTCACAAAAAATATTTATATTTTAATGGAGCCTTGTCAGGCAGATCAGGATCCCGACGCGTATCCCTGGGTGTTATTTTTCCCCATAATGACCAAGTCGCTGCAAATTATCCCGCTTATTACATGGCCACATTCTCAACAAAGTAACGACATGACTCCCAATATGAATTGAAATGTTTTTATGGATTTAAAAAATAGTTGTATGTATTGATTTAAATTGACATGCATCCGCTAAGAAAAATAGTCCGTTGTTACCGTTTTTTAAACAGTCTGAATGCTGTGTGTTTACACACCTAATGGCCCATCAGCCACAGCTCTCCCCCCCTGATTTTTGTGAGTCACGACCTGACTGTTTCATTCAAACATAACGCTCCAAATGCTGCTGTTTCCTCTCGGACTTCAATACAGCTACACCATTGTTTGGTTTCCATGGTAGCGCGTCTCTTTAGTAGTGCACACTCCTTTCCTGTAAATTACAGGTCCAGCCAGGCAAAACAGTGCACTTCTCTTTCCCGCACTACTATGACAGACCATGGGGCTGGGTCAGCCACTAACATATTCATATTGCTCTTCTCAAAAAGAGAAATATGAACGTTAGTTTTTAACTGAAATGATCAAATAAAGTCAAAATGTCACAGTGTTTACAAACATTGACCATACCCTTCACCAGCCCCCACCCCCCTGCCTACTGTAGGCCTATGTTGAGTATACTCTTTGTTTAAAACGAATTGGCCATCGGAATGTGTGTGTCCCAACCCCCCCCTGTGATATCTCTTCTCCAGCAGTCTGTAGGTTTGTGTTCGCATATTTATGCTGTCACAGTTCCTAAATGACACGTTTACACCATAGACTGCATATATAAATGGACTTGGGGTCCGTGACGTCACCCATAGGATTCTGCAGAGTTGCCGAGAAGCCCTTAGTAGGCGGAGTCGGCCACTAACGGCTCGACAGTGGCGTCAGAGTCTAACTCCCGCCTGCTCCAAATAAGGGCAAAGAGGCGGAGCCGAGGCGGGACCTGCTGCCTCCGAGCTGGAAGTAACAGAGCTAGCTCAAGCTAAGAAGCTAAGCTAACATGGTGCCCATCTGCACACTGCCGTCACATTTTACGTTTCTAAGGTAAGCGGACATGAAACTATTCAGCAAAACTATAAATAATAATCTAAGTTATTGAGTTTTTAGCATAATACTTCAGAATCTTAAAATCCCTTAACGTTTGTATGCAATGTGCTAAATGCAACACTGGAATCAAGCAAATATTAATATGACAATAGTTGTTTATATTTTGCTATCACTTAATTATACGTTTAATACATTTAAGTCAAGCTAAGGTACATGTGATGGTAGCTAGTAAGTGCTCTTACCTGTGAGGCCTCCTCCAAACAGAATTATAACCAGACTGTATCATTAAAACTACAAGTACCAGTTCTAGATCCTTGACTTTAGACAAACAATTCTAAAGACAAAATGTATTTAAAGACCAATCTTTATTTGAAGGTGCCTCTTAACCTGAGATATTAGTTATACAGTAATAGTATTGACAATCTAAAAAAGATGAGCAACTCAACAGTTAACTTTATATTTCTTATTGTCTAAAGCATTTATTATTTTCATTTTTCCCCTCTCATATTCAGTGTGGAGTGTGGACGGATTGAGACAGCGTGGTGTCCAGAGAGCTGCAGAGACTTCAGGGAGAAACCTCCGTGTGATGGACGTCCTGTCTGTTGGTTTGGCCGGAGAGGACTGAGGCTCCTTCCTCTGCGAGGAGGACCAGGCTGGGCATAGCTGATACCAACTGCACAGGCCTTGTCTGTCACTTTATTTGAGTAAATATGTTTACTTATACATTTAATAGGTTTACACCTTCTGTCCATATGTGCTTTTTTATTTAAAACATGTTTGATTAACTTTTGGTTCACATTTCAATAAATTGAATTTGTAGTTGCACTCCTTTTGTCCATTATTCTTACTGAAAATGTTAGATTACACATTCACATCTGACTGGAGATTGGCCCCATTTATTTGTGACGTTGCAAACTCTGCGGTACAAGGCACAAGTGATGTGAAGCTCATAAAGTGAGGCAAATAGAATTAATCAGCTGATGGAGTGTATATGTGGAAATAGGTGCATTCGATCAGCTGACTGTGTTTTCACAATAAAAGTAGTTTCTTAGTTAATGTCCTGTACTGCTCTTAAAATCTCATAACATCAGCTTTTAATTTTCCTCTTGGATGTTCTTCTTGACCCTCAGAGAAGGAGAAAATGTTGAGTCGTGTCTTTCAGGCATGTCCTTTCCTAACAAAAATGACAGGAAACAAAACATATTATTGTGTTATTTATGAAAGCGGTGTGTTTGTGTGTTTAGGGGCTGTAGATATAATTATTTTATATGTTGAGCTACAAAGACAATCAGATTATGAATGAATAGTATTAAATTCATCAACATTGAAATATATTTTATTATCAAAATAATATTGAACTGTTATCAAAACGTAGTGCAACTGTAGAAGCTTGCTCTGTTGTCTCACTGAAATAATCACTTTTACCACGTTTTTACAGACAATATTGAGAGATAAATAGTAGCAGTTCTCACTATGTGTTAAATAGTTTTGCTTTCAATACATTAAATTAGAAAGCTGACAAAGTCATATTGCTTGTTAACATCTAAATGTAACCTTTTGCATGGAAAAAACCCTCAACTGCACTGATGTGTAGGTGATCTAGTATTTAGTATTGTTTAATGGAATGTATATCAGTGTATTAAAGTCAATACTTCATTTACTTAAACCAATATCTTTCTTGATTCTTTGTACAGTATGAAAAAAAGAGTCTTTGTACCTGTGCTGAAGTTCACTGCTGTGAGGAGTCCAGTTCTGTCTCTCACTCTCTGGTCCAGCCTGTCTGCATCACCTGGACGCTTTAAACAAACAGATATATATATGTAAAGTACCATGTGTACAAACAATATAACTTATTCTCTTCTGTTGAACATGTTGGATTGTGTATTGTCCGAGTCAGGGTCCTTTTTATTTTACTGTAACTTTGGAAGTTGTGTTACCAATACTTACTGTTTATTTGATACCAATTTGGTAATGCAATTAATAAAAACAACAAGGTTTGGGTTCGTTCTTCAGATGACTGTGATGTTAACGTGTAAGCTCAATAATGAACTCCAGCTCAACCAACCATATTGTAATATCGAAGTAATCATCTTGAAATATGACATTAATAATTGTAATATACACACATCTTATTGTGAGGTTGATTTCACATACACTACTTCGACATTAGCCTGTCTACATACTCGAGCATAGCCAATTTAAATTAACCTTAGCGATGCATAAAGTTCCTACCTACATAATAAAATATCTCTCTAAGTTACAAGGATGACCTTATTTTATCAACCTCAAACAGAAGCCGTTTGTTCTACAGTATTATCCCACTTAACGCTTAACACTTGTCTATTCCGTTTTAACCTTTATATATACGCTCTATGGTTTTAACTTGGAGGCTACGAATAGCATCGTTAGCACCGATGTAGCTACCACTCGCTTACACGCTAACACATTCATTACGTAGCTGATTGAAACCATAAACACATAAATAAAGTACTCGAATTTCACTTACCGCAAAACGGCATTCATGCACCGTCTGTTCTAACCGCAGAGCGAGTCACAATAGTCCGATATATAAGCATGAAGAACAAACAAACACGGCCGGGGTCAAGTTGTGTTCCCTGGATGAACTGAGCAGGCAGAGTCCCTGTAGCTTCACGGAGACGGAGCAGCTAGCAGAGAGACAAGAAGCTAACAGCAGCAGTCACTTGACAGAGCTGTCACTCAATGTGACCACGCCCTAATTTATGCAAAAACGTTAAGACCTAATATAAATAAAAGGGTCGCGTTAGAAAACAATTCACTCACAGATTCATAATCATGAAGGTGGAATCTAACTATATCTATAATAATATGTATTGGATCCATGGGTAGAAACATGTTTTTTTAGGCTGTGAAATTGGGCATTTTAACATGGGGGTCTATGGAAATTGCTCCTTTCTGCAGTCAGCGCCTATCGGCCAATACATGACCTGCAGTTTGTGGCACTTCCGTATTGGCGTCTCGGCTCTTCCCCAGAGTTTGCCGCTTGGTTTACACCTTAAAACGATGTTTAAAACGAAAAGTAAACGTTCAGGGTTTTTATTAATGGTAATTAAAAGTTTTTGTTTTTGTTATTATTGTTACGTCCTGTCTGTATACACGTGCTTTAAAATGTATTGTTTAATTCTACATATTTGTCATATAATAATCAAAATATATGTTGTCAGCATATTTTTGCCACGTTATGCACCCCTTGCTATCTTACATAATAAAAGTGTCACATTCATGAAACTTGCTCCATTCATTTGTACTAGTCCTACAACTATACCCTAAAAAATGCTTGAGGGTGGGATTAATACAAACATCTTTTTGGGTGGGGTGCATTTTATGACAGGCCTGGTTATCACAATATGCCCCCCCCCTTGCTATCTTACAAAATAAAAGTGTCACAGATCGATGCATTTAACTTCAATATAAATAAAAACATCTTCTGTTGTAACAACAATAACATTATAAATAGTAACATAGCTGAACATGGTATTGCACATTTAGCTTTCAGTGTTACTGACCTGAGATGTTTTCATTACATGAATTAAGGTGACTGAGGCTTTTTAACATAGACTTTTCAGTGTCCCACATTTTGCACAGAACTGTCCCACATTAGGAAATGCAGATTGTCTGAGACAACTTGGCACTAAGAGTACTGATATGTCTACCATTTCTTTCCTGAGTGTAATATCTGCATTTTCTCTTTTGAAAAACTAAGTCTAAGTTTGGCCACTCATTTTTAATCACACACGTCTCCCCATCCCATTCAAATTCAAATTCTTGACTGGAAGGGCAGTGTTGCCTACATGTAAATGAATGGCATTGCCTATATGCATTTGAAAATAAATAGTACCCCCCTCTGAGTGACTATCTGTTGACTTCACATCTTGTCACAAACCAGGGGACTTTACTTCCTGATTTTTGGAATACAAAATAATTTATCTGTGTACGTGTTTTACTGAACGAGCATACTGTACTGTGATCTGCATGCACTTATCAAACATTTAATTAAAGTAGTGAAAACAAATAGTGAGGGGGTCCAAAATCAGCCAACGTGCTTTGTTTTTAATGTTCATCACTATAATAAGTACATTATTCAAAAGTTTACATTAACTTTGGATAATAACACGGGAGAAACGGATCCTCTCTTTTCCTCTCTCCCTCTCTCCCTCTCTCTCTCTCCCGACAGCCCGTCAGTTTCTCATGCAGCTCACCAAACAGTGGGCGGAAATAATAATAATATTAATTATTTCACACAAAAAGGTTATGACAATATATGACTATTGACGTACAAATAACACTGTCAATTGTGTAAAATAAGAGGATTAGATTACAACTTGTATTTGGAAATACTCTGTAATTATTGATGCATAAATGTGTTCATCCATTCAATGTGGCATCTGCTATAATGGGGTTAATGCATGATATTACTTAAAGGGCCCATGTCATGGCCATTTCCACTGATCATAATTACATTGTTAAGGTATACTAAAATAGATTTATACTGTGCAATTTTCCAAACTCACATTGGTTTCGCATACAGCATCTCTGTCAAGCATGTGTATTCAGCAGTATTCACTCTCTCCACTAAACGACTCGTTGGAGCTCTTGCCCCCCCCTCCCTGTGAGCCTAGTGTGCTCCGATTGGTCAGCTCGGCCACTCTGTTCTGATTAGTCAACCACCAGAGAGGCTCCGCCCATGTCTAACAGTGCTTTTCCCGGCTGCTCTCAGCGGAACATCAGTCTTATCATGGCGTCGGTACAGCCGTATATTTTATACGCTAACTAACCGAACTGTACCTACAACTGTTGTTATAGAAGAGTGTGACGGCCCCAGGGCCTTTGTCTTACGATGGGGTGGAGCTGAAGAGGCTAATCAGCGCGATCACGGACACCTGGCCGGAGCTGCGGTGCTAGCCAGCTGCCCGGAGTCACACGGGCCCCTCTCTCTCGGCTCAGCGATCATCTCCCCTCGACCACCTATCTCTGCATTTACCACAATAAATGTGCCGTGGTTTTGTAAACTCGTGTATGTCTCCTTGTCTTTCCGTTGTGGTCTACGAGCCGGTCATAACAAAAAGTATGTTACTTTTACCTGTTATAAACTACTACTGTTTGATGAGAAATCAAATCATGGTTTGCTATATATGTTATAGGAGCAACTAATTCAGGGAAGAAAGGATAGGCCTACTAAGTATTTCCATTAAACTTTATTTTTAGAAATGTACAAAATGAACGTAAATATACATATATACACAGTATATCGTCAATTACTCCCCGTTGTCGGCATCTTGCCTATCGCAGCCGGGAGGCCTCAGTGTGGTAGTCCGGTCCCCGTCATGTATTGTCCGGCAGGATCTGGCTGGACGAAATCAAATGCAAATCACAAAATATTAGAGAAACTTAGTTGTTTTAGATTCGTTAGTAGTAGTTGTGGTAGGAGTGTGGATCTATGTAATCAATCTAATGAACAGCTTGCCAGCTAATATGCTAACCTAGCTTTGTTTACCTTGGTAGCTAACGTTAGCTCGGAGGAACGGCAACTATAATGTAGAGTAATAAAACTACTATGAACAAAAGCTAGTGGTTCATATTAGGCTAGCAATAACGTGTTTATAATTGCAATCTGATACGGGTAGTCTGCTACGTTCGGTCATACATTGTAACGGTCATGAATACATTGTTTTTGCGCTAGCATGTATAGCTAGTCTCGTTAGCTATACATGCAGTATGTACATGTACTGTCACAATGCACGGCAAATCACCCGGAGTATACTGTATGAGCTGGGCTTGTTTAGTGTAACAAAACCACTATGAACAAAAGCTAGTGATTCATATTAGGCTAGCAAGAACGTGTTTTCCAGAGCAAACCCATGTAGCTCCGTTGGTTAGCTCGGTAGCATACACCCTACGCCAGCTATAATGTAATTACCTTTCGCGACTGACCGTACGGCAAATCACCCGGAGTATACTGTCTATGAGTATTTCGTGTGTGCAGACATTCTCCTGCTATGAGATACATGTACTGTATGCAAGGCCATCTGCTGATATTAGAGTTGATATATGGAAATGTTAGCACAGTTAGCACTGTGTCAATAGCTTAGCAGTCCGACACAGTTTATACATTTAAACAGTCTTGTTTGATAAATACACAAATAACAATGCAAACTTACAGGTTGTGTGCCCGAATCTCCCCCTGCTCCAAACGGTCCAAACAAGCTGTGCATATCCAGCCTCAAACTGGGCAATGTTTTGGAAGCTTTCGTCTGTGAAATGCCGGTTCTTCGAATCTCTGAAGGAACAGTGTTAAAAAGACATTTCAACCACTGACTTCGTCGTGGTTCTTCCGTCGGTAGGACAAACAGCTCACATTTCTCCTCACATTTCAGGAAACAGGTCCTTGGCTGTGGCATGACTGGATCGATTGTGAACTGAACCAGAGCTTCCAACAGTAAATGTTAGGCTGGCAGAGGGTGCGGCCAGCGCCGCTGGGTGTGGCCATAGCTCTTCGGGATTGGTCCATTTCGTTCCGGGTACCGCATGACATCATGCGGTACCCGGAAGAATCAAATGGGCAGTGACGTATCTCCAACGAGGCGTTTTGGGGAGGTATTTTCTGTGTTAGAGTTTTACTCGCTACAGGGTGTACTTTGAGGGTTTTGACTCTGCACACCGTTTACATGCATAAAAACCTTCATAACACACAAGGGGACGGGTAATAACCGGAAAAGCATGACATGGGAGCTTTACTTAATAATACAATACACTATATAATATATGATATGATAATTACATTTGAATTTGATTCATTTCTTATTTCATAGTTTCTCATCATTATTATGAAAGCACCCATTGTTTTAAATAATGGTCGGAATGTGACCTGTGAGCCTTCTGAATTACCGTGGGATAGCACATTCTGAACTAACATGTTCAATCAATAAAGTAACATCTTATCTTATCTTAATAATATCTTCATATTAATAATAATCATAAATCATACAGTATGTGTCCGAAAGGGAGCAGGAGGAAGCAAACACAAAAATATTCCAAAAAAATACTGCATATTAAAGCAAACGATTGTAAAGGTAAAAGTATGAGCATCAAATCAAATCAAGTTTTATTTATATAGCACATTTTTAAACGATTTTTGGTCGAGCCAAAGTGCTGTACATATAATAAAAATACCCTACAGTAAAGACACTTTACAGCAAATACAACAGCACAGTTTGTTCAGAATATCAGTATGAGAAAACGACACCCTCTGTCCTTAGACCCTCACATCGTACAAGGAAAAACTTCCAGAGAAAAACCCACATTTCAAAGGGAAAAATGGGAGAAACCTCAGGGAGAGCAACAGAGGAGGGATCCCTCTCCCAGGATGGACAGAAGTGCAATAGATGCCGTGTGTAAATCGAAGAGATACTACATTTTACAGCGTAGGTAGACCGCATGACAAATAAAGAAGTGTAATGTAAACATTTACATTATTATTATGATTATTTAATATATAAAGACTATATATTATTGAATTACAAGATTAGATATACTTTATTTGATCTAAAATATTGATGTGTTCAAATGCTCTTCTAAACAAAACTGAAAGTCCATGAAAAGTTGCCTTTCTGTATTTGTGAATGAAGCGCCATCTCCTGGTTAAATCCTGAAATTGAAAATTTGGCAACGCCCTCTTGGAAAATAGTGGGAGGGCTTAACATTCCCAGATGCTGGTCTTAGGCAGGTAGCAGGCAGGAAGCTGTAAACTGGAGTCTGAAATAAGCTTCTACATCTGTATCAGTTTAGCCAAGACAAAGCTACAAGAGCTGTAAACTCTATAATATCCTCTGCAACACAATGACACAGTGGCATGAATCCACTCATATCTATGTGAAAATATGAATACGTTAATAAATGAATAACCACTTTACTGTTATCCTGGTTTGAGATCAGTTAAACAACCAAACCACCGCCAAGGATATGTTTTGAAGGGGCAACGTGGAAGATGGACGAAAGATAGAATAGAAAATAATAACGAGTCACTGAGGGGATTGATGATGATCAATGATTTGCCTCTTTTCCTTTTTTCTAGCCCAAATGCCAGACCTAATTTAAATCTTCATTAGCCAGTGCTCTGTTTCTTGACATTAAATCAGATATAATCAAAAGCATGGGTCAGAGAACCAGAGATGAGGATGAAGGGCAGAGAGGGAAAACCAAGAAGAAGGTTGGCAAGAAAGAGAGGCTTGGTAACAACTGTGTAGGAAAAACTGATGGGAAAAGACGTATCAATAAAGGGAGAGACACTGAGAAACCAAAGAGACAGTGGGAAGGTAGACTGAGACAAAGACTAGGAAGCTCAAAGAAGCTCAAAAGCTCAAAGAGAGAATCAGTGTTTCTCATCAGCTATTCCTTTGTCCTCATGGCTCATTAATGTTACAGACAGTCACACCTATTGGGTGAAATTGAAATGTTAAAATGTGCATAAAACAATACAAAGAATGTGGATATTAATGAATATTCTACTATTGTGCTCAATAGAAATAATTTAATAATGGGTTTAAGTGAATGAATTAAGTTATGTGTTTATTGTTCTTTGTCTTAGGTGAAGGTTACGTCATGTTAAAGTTTATTAATTTACTAAAACCAACATTTATTTTGACCACACAAACAAGGAAATGCTTTTCCTATACATAACAAGTAAGCAACTGATATAACCAGGACCAGTCTCTGCGGGCGCCATTTTAACAACAAAGACAATGACAAGCGTGAACACTACCCAAAGATTCAACCCTAACTCGGTGAAATCTCTCATCCAAGAGCCGTTTGAGAGTGGTGTTTTTGCCTGCATAGCAACCTGGGGTCAGCCGGCCTCGATCCCAGGTCTCCGGTGTGAAGCTGCGTGCTCCTACCCACTCAGCCATCGGTGGATGTAACTCTCCAATGATTAAACTAAACATACCCTTGCTGGGACAATACAGACACCTTTCCACTACCATACCCCTCACTTCCTCCAATCGGGTGACCACACCGGTTTCCCGCCAAAAACCTATTACTCACCCAATTCCTCCAATCCCTCACTCACACCACACACACTCCCCTGGGATGGGTCCAATGGAAGGCTCTGGGAGGGACCTACCAATCCCTCCCGGGGCCTTCTTATATCCCAGAACTGTGCCAGTTCTTCTTGTCCCTCTGAAGAAGCAAGACCATTGCGAAACGTCAGGGATCCACTCCAGTGCACGTGAATAGTGTTACCTAACATTTGACTAAATACTTTTACGATTTGATACCTTGTTAAGCTTTTAACAGACTATTTTAAAACATCTTTTAACTAATAAAGACTAGTTTTAATCGTTGGTCGGGGGTTCTGTCCCTCCAAATCCTCTGGAGACTGCCAAGAGGCCTCCTCCCCACCAAGGAAAAAAGGCTTTCACCATAGTACTGACTTTTAAACAAAGCTCATTCACCACAAGGGAAGCGCTATCGACGCTAAATAGGGGAAGCTACACCAGCACACTGGGCTCTACCACGGGCCGGATTCGAACCTGGGTCCTTGGGACGAAGCTGCAGGGACTAGACCACTGAGACGCAGCCTGGCATCGTCCACAGACCCTAGAGGAGACATCCCCGCCACCATGAGCAGGTAAGAGCCCCACACCACCACGATTGACATGTCTCTTTCTGGGAACCAACACGTGCATTTGAGTGGTAGGGAAGAACGGGCACAAACAGACACACACAGTTTCCTATTTAGATCAACTCCACGTCCACTCATGTCCATCCAAACACTACTCTACACTCCACAACACAAACATACCACACACACTACATACACCGCATCTCCTAATACACTTCCTTACTGGCCCCTAACCCAGCCGTCGGATGCTGAAACTAGACTAATCAGCAAACAGTATTTCAAACTCATACAAGCCACACACCACAAATTCACAGTGGACAAGTCAGTTACCACACATACATACCCACCTGGCATGACCAGACAAGTCAAAAGACTTACAGACTTCATCAAGCCATCTACACCCACAGAACACACCAGAGTACAAATACAGGATAACACCATCAACTGGATACACACTAACATGCTCATTTTACAACAACACTACAATTCCACCATTACCACACTACAGAACATTCCCCACAACCCGTTGGCTCTACAAATAGCCACAGGCTGGGCTAGGAAACGCTACGGCGCCAGGCTGACCTCTGACACCTTACATGCAGTCCAACACACATCAAATACGACCACACCAAACACCTCTCCCCCTTCAACCTCATCCACACACATAACCCCCCCAGCACACACACAAGCCACTTTCACCCATCACTGAAATACTGGACGAAGAGGAGTTCTCACACCTTCCACAGGCTGAGGCCCCCCACAACATGACGGCCTTCACAGGCCCAACTCCCTCCTCCAGCCGGACTCCAGAACACCGGAACACCCCACCCTCCACCTCCCCCCCTTCCCTCCACCTCCCCCCCTTCCTACAGGCCATCTCCTGTCATCTCCAAACCATCATCGCCCACTACCCCTGCCCGGCTCCCTCATCCGCTCCTTGCTCCTAACCCCAACCCCCCTCCCCACCTTAACCTTTCCTCCCTCAACAGCTACATTATACACAATCCCTACCGACGACCCATCCTCCCCCGAGCACCCCATCAGCCAGTTGCTAGGACGGACCAGCCCAGTCCCTCTGTGTCACAGAGGGGTCAACTACCACGGAAGATCCCCCTGCTACCTCTGCCTATCCGCCATCCCCGTGCTTTTACTTCTCTACACCACAGGATCCATCTCAAAACACCACCCATAATCACCAGGACCGTCTGCAACCCTAACCCTAACCCTAACCAGCCACCTCCGCTGATGCAGCCCCCCAGAGCTTCGTCTCCGCCACCACCACCTCCCCTACCACCCCAGGCCATCTCAACCAGGATTGCCAGGGGCCCATTAGAAGTGGAGGCCCAGGTTTATACACCAGCAGACATACACACACACACCCCCCCCCAGGCAACACCCCTCACAGGCAACACACACACACAACCAATTCCAATGTCTCAGTCGTCCTCCCTGACACCATTTCTCCCATCTGCTCCTCCCCAACAGTTTGTGCTGGTCCCCACCGGGACTCCAATCAGGGGCAGGCCCCATCAGATCCTAGGTCCGACCAACTAACAGGAGGGAACATGATGACAGAGTCACAAAAGGTCAAACCAACCAACAATGCGACTCACTCTGATCCCTCCTGTACACTACCTGATGGGGCCCAACCACCTGCTCACCCCCCTGTGGGGACCAGCGCTTCTGTCATCCCTAATCCGATCCCCTCCACCCCCTTTAATTCTCCCCCCAACACCTCTCAACTCCCCACTCCCTCAGCCATGTATGCATGCAGGTACCACCTACAAAAGAAAAAATCTGATTGGTCCATTCAAGTAACCAAACCGATACTCTTCATAGGGGATTCAAACCTGGCCAGAATCCCCAAACACTCACACTCCAACATCCAAGTGGACAGTTACCCCGGTGCAGCAGCGTACAATATTATGAAATTACTGACAAAGACAGCTCCCATCCCCACAGTCAAAATGGTCATCCTCTCTTTTGGACTCGACAACAGGGAGCAGGATGCCCACCGCACCACCCTCAAACAAATCCGATCCGTATTCCGACTGGCCAAAACAGTCTTCCCCGGAGCGACCCTCTACTTCCCACACATCCATTACTCAACCTCCTTACCCCCCACGCATCAGTACAACCTGGACATCATCAATAACACCCGCTTCACTGACGCCAAACACCTTGCAGGCATTTCAGACGACATCTTCACCACTAGACAAGACATCATACACTGGTCCCCGGAATCAGCTTCACTCATTTTTCACGGCTGGCTACAACAACTACAACTGAATTTCTGATTACTCCCAAAACCAACCCGGGACACACCACAAACCCACTCACACAACACCCACCACACCCGGACCTGGGGTGGAACTCACCATCAACCCTTCTTAACTTGTCCAAACTGTTCACCCCCTCTGCAGCTCAACAACAGTTACTGCAGAGGGGCCTCACATTCGTCCCCCGTCCCCCCGCATTCGACTGGGAGGAACTTCATAGGGACCTACACCAGTACCACAGACGCATCAAACTAATCGATTACTTTGACCCCAACACACCCCTCCAACCCAGACTCTTTATGCACCCCTCCAACTGGGAACCCCTTACCTCACAACTACACACCAGCACACAACTCGCAAACAACACCAACATCATCATCAAACCGGCCGATAAGGGCTCCAAAATAATAATCATGGACAGACACTCATACATTACTGAAGCACACAGACAACTACACAATGAGATACATTACAAACTTATACCAACATCCATACAACTACAGACACAGCAACTACTTCGGCCCATTATCACCTCCCTTTACACCAACAAATTCATCTCCTCAAAACAAAAAGACTACCTCTTCGGCCCCGGCAATCCACGCACCCGCCTATTTTACCTTCTTCCCAAAATTCACAAGGATCCCTCCACCTGGACTATTCCCTATGAGGTTCCCCCCGGTCAACCCATCGTCTCGGACTGCAACAGTACATCCTATAACATCTCCCAGTACGTGGAACACCACCTAGGCCCCCTTTCTATAAAACACCCCAGATCAGACCCATGGTCGTCCCGAATCAAGCCTATCTATTCACCATCGTCATCGACAGCCTGTATACCAACATCAACACCATCCTAGGCCTGCAAGCAGTGTCCTCCACCTTCACCCACAACCCGGATCACCTCAGACCAGACTCCCACATCCTCCAATTACTCTCCATCTGCCTCAACAATAATGATTTTACCTTTAACAACCAACACTTCCTGCAAATTCACGGGACGGCCATGGGCCAACGCTTTGCATCCTCATATGCAAACATCTATATGAGCGAGTGGGAGCGAGAGGCCTTGGACAAATGCACCCTCCTGCCATCCCTCTACCTCCGTTACCTGGATGACATCATCGGCATCTGGCCCCATCCCATTACCTCCTCCATAAAACTCAAACACACCATACATGCAGATGAGATTAACTTCCTGGACACAACACTCTTTTTCCAACCGCTCAACCACACACATAAGATATACACCAAAGTGTACTTCAAAGCCACAGACACACACTCACTCCTTCATAAATCCAGTCATCACCCGAAACATACTTTTGCCGGAATAATAAAATCTCAAATAATTAGATTCCACCGCATCTCATCCAAATTTTCTGACTTTGAACATGCCACACAAACACTATTTCACAGCCTCCGCACCAGAGGGTATTCCCAACGGTTCCTCCGCCGGATAAAAACCTCCACCTTGGCCTCCCTTGCTCTCACTCGCTCCTCCACCACCAGCCAGTCTCCATCCCAGGTCCGACATCCGGGAGAGTCCATACCCCCAGTCCCCCCTATACATCCTAACCCTAACCCCTAACCCTAACCCTAACCCTAACCAGGGTTTGCATCCCCAACCCCCCTGCCCTGACACTTCCCATTCCCCGACTGGGACCGTGGACCTCCCGGAACCCCACATCCGCCCTCACACACGCCCTTCTGACCCAGACCCCCACTTGATGGATCCCCCCAGACTCATCCCCCTGGTTTCTACCTTTTCACACACTACCTCCAGGCTACATCAAACCCTCAAACGCAACTTCCGGACATTGCAATCACAACACCCACACTTCACCCACCATAGGATTATCCTAGCACATAGAAAAAACAATAGCCTCCAAAACATACTGATACGCTCTAAATTTTCCACACACATAGTCGCACCACACGCACCTCACAACCAACACTACGCCCCCAGAAAATGCATACACAACCATTACAGTCAAACTGGCTTCCCCACCCTCGGCTCCTTTTCGCTGGAAACCACCAACGTTGTGTACATCATTACCTGTACCACCTGCCATAAACACTATGTTGGAGAAACCGGTCATTCCATCCTCATCCGACTCAAACAACATCTGTATAACATCAGAGAGGGTCGTCTCACAACACCACTGGTCCATCACTTTCAGTCCCATCCCGCTGTCAGCATAATCATCTCAGGTCTGGAGTCCAATGACCGCTGGACTATTGGGCAGAGGAAGAGGGCGGAGAAATTGTGGATACAAAAACTGGGCACCACCATCCCGAGGGGGCTAAATGACAGCTGACAACACCTAAACATTCTCATACCACACAAACCACACATTACAACACCCATCCACAGACCAATAGGCCAGTGCACACAAATCATAACCATGAATCACAAACCCCAACCATAACTCAAAACCTAACTCTGTGAAATCTCTCATCCAAGAGCCGTTAGAGAGAAGAAGTTTGGCGGACAGACTTCAGGTGAAAGAGCTGGGCCCAGATCAAACTGATATTGTCATCAAACAGCAGGATAGTGAGAATGGGAAGCCATATGTGCGAGGCCTCTCTCGTAGCTGGTACACCAGAAAGGCCTGGCTAGCTGAATGCAGTCATGCTAATGCCTTATTTTGCTTTCCTTGCTTGGTTTTTAAAACAACGGGGACAGATGCAGCATGGACAACAACTGGAGTGAGGGATATGAAGCACCTGTCTGAGAAAGTGAGGAAGCATGAGAACACCAGAGCATACATGGACAATGCTATGAAGCTAGCCACGCGAGTTAACATTGCTACGCAGCTGGACGAGGGCCACAGGATTGCAGTGAGGAAACACAATGAGGAGGTGAACAAGAACAGGCATATTCTATGCAAAATAATCGATTGTGACGTTTTGTGGGGGTTTTGTTTTTCAATGGCAATAAAACGATAAAAAAACACTGCTGAAGGTTAATCCAATGTGTCTGTGTCACTTTTAAATTATTACTGATAATCCATCATTCCATTTTTATGTCAATAACGGAGATTTAATATTAGCTGCTACGATAGCTACTAGAGTGTATGACAGCTTCCGGTTCGGGGGATTCTGGCTACGCATCACTCATTCACCAATGGGTAATGTTTAGATGAACTTCCCCTCGATTCTATTGGCTCTAACGGTTAAAAAGAGGTGTCAATCATCAAAATCATTCAATCAGTCGATCATTCAAGGGTGGTTTTCACTAAGTAATGTTTTTCTTTTGGACGGAAACTATAATAATTTTTTTTTAACTATGTTCAATCTGAATTTACTTTAAAATTTAAAAAATCTATATTGATTCTGACTGTTCTACATCCAACTCACAGGTTTATCATTGCTTTGAGAAACAATATTATTAATGTACCCCTTTAAGAAGTGAAGATATAGTCAATTGTTCTGGGAATGTCATTTTTAAGCCTGAGGCCTGAAAAACAGGCTCAGGGCTCAACTGGTTTAAAGCACTTGTCCAGAAGTTCACTGACAGCATGCAAACGATCAGGTAAATAACTATATTTTTGGCTGAGAAAACTTTTATAAAAGGTCAGTTCCTCACTTCCAACAGTCTAAATGTGCCATGTCATCAAAGTGAATGAATATCATGTATCACATCACAATTATATTTATTTTAGGATTTAAAAAGTTAAGAGAAGACACTCAGATTTGGATAATAATGCAGGTAAAGTAGTTAATAAACAAAGTTTGTAATAACAGGCTTATTCAGGTGTCCACCAGGTCAATTTCTTGAGGAGGCCTAGTTGTTATTGATTCAAGGTTAATTTAGGCCTAGTTGTTATTCATACCATACACAGGACAAGTGCAAAGCAGAACGAAATTACATTGCATCTGGCTCATGAATGTTATATAAATAAGTTAAAAGAAAAACTGACAAAAGTAAAAAAGAAATGGTTTAAAATTAATTATATACATATACTGTAAACAACAATGAGTATATTGCACACAATGAATATAATTGCACATTAATGTGTTTGATGGCAAGTTAGCAACCTAAACTTTATGTTTTGGACCAGAGCCTCCATTTCCTCTCAGTGCATCTGACCAGCCGCAGGAGCCCATCAAGAGACGGAGGACGCTGGGAGCAGGAGAACAACAGAGGCTGGCTACAGAGGTAAGTTGTGATCCGTCAGTGTTTCACCTAGAATATTTTTCAGTGCTTGTGGTATGTGGCCAAAATAAAACCTAAACCGACACTGCACACAGGATGGCATATTGCTACAATGGTCGAATTATGCAGCAGGCAGTCTGCAATTTATATATTGGCATTCATATTTTTACATTATTTTTGTAGATTCCAGGTTTATGTCAGAGCAGTCACAAAAAGGATAAGGCATCCTCACATGTAACAGAAAATGTGGTTTATTTATTGAAATGCCACTGTAAACCTTGTTTTGTTGTGGAAAGCAATAGAGAGTTAAAGATCAGGAGAAGGAAACATGCTATGAAGTACAATTAGGAGTAATGGTGTTAAAACCTTAGTAGTCATAGGCCCCGTCCACACGGAGACGCAAATGTAAACTAACCGAGGTCGATATCAAAAAAGTCTTCCGTCCACACGGAATCGGCACCAGAAACGTGTCCGTCCACACGAGACTGCTCGACCCGCTGGAGATGCTGTAGTACATATGCCGGGCCTGTAAGTGCCGCTGTACTTCCGCCACAAAATACACCATAAGCAGTGAATAAGTCCCCCCGAGCATGGTTGCCCTTGTGTTTATTCTCCGCGGTAGATTTAGCAACATGTACAGATGTAGCACTCCAGATAGGACTCCAACCAGCGGATTCCAACCAAAAAACCCAGCGGATCCCAGTGGCTGGGAGATTAATGCCCTCCCACTATTTCCTAAGAGGGCGTTGCCAAATTTCCACATTTGTTCAATTTCAGGATTTAACCATGAGATGGCGCTTCATTCACAAATACACAAAGACAACTGGGTGTTGTAGACCTTAGTTTGTTTGCAATGTTTGCAGCTCTGCAGTTGTGTTTGCTGAATACTGTAGCATTTAATCACTTATTTGTTATGGTTTTCACAGGAAAAAACATCAATATTTTAGATCAAATAAAGTATATCTAATCTTATTATCTTAATTGTAATTCAATAATATATAGTCTTTATATATTAAATAACCATAATAATGTAAATGTTTACACTTCTTTATTTTTTATGCTCATACTTTTACCTTTACAATAATTTGCTTTAATAGGCAGTATATTTTTGTAATATTGTTGTGTACACAGTACAGTAGATCGAAGTAAATCAACTCATACATTATCACGTATTATACAGTAATGTGTTGTATTATTAAGTAATATCATACATTAACCCCATTATAGCAGATGCCACATTGAATGGATGAACACATTTTTGCATCAATAATTACAACAGAGTATTTCTAAATATAAGTTGTACAAATACTTATATGTATTTAATACTAATAACATAAACATTCATTTAACTTTCAGATGATAATACTTTTCACTTGGGTAATTGACAATTTTGAATGCAGGACATTTACTTCTAACACATATTTTTACCTAGGTAAATAATCGGAATACTTCTTCCACCTCTGATTTTAACCTGTCACTGTTTTTAAAACTTTAATTAAATGTTTGATATTTCCAGAGACCCTTTCAGACCGGCAATGCTGCCCTGCACGTAATTCCGATTGCCCATCGGAATGTGACAAAAGTTTCCCATCCATGGGAGACAAAAGTCTCCCATGGATGGTAGAGCTTTGTCACACCGATGATGGCTGACAGACCCTTTCAGGGTTAATGAATAGTGGATAGGAGAATTCAAAAGGATTTAGGAGAAGAGACTGCAGTGCTTTGAGAATCCGACTGCACTTACACTATCGACGTATTTATGATGCGCCAGCGGACGTCATGAATGTGCATCTGCTGCTGTGGGGAAACTACAGTTTTCTATACAGCGGACTACATTGATGTATAATAAGAACAACAACTACTGTAAACCCAGCGTCGTATTCTATCTAGATACTTTGCACCGCGCTCCCACTTGTTGTACCTGGCAGAGCAAGAAACGCTCCAGCCTTTTATTTTAACCTGTTTAAAACATATCTAAATATGTGTGTCCCGGGCCATAAATGCAATTATGCTGTCAGTTTTCAGATAAAGCCACGGCATCACAATTCTTCTGTATTCTACAATATAGTTATTTTCACCTCCTGTATTGCTTTCAACCCACCAGCTTTTATGGAGAAAATAAGTTATATAATAATTAACCAGAGGCATGTTTCTCACTATTTTATGCATAGAAACAACAGGCTACTGTTTGTGTGAGGAATCAGCTGTTTATTTCATATGAGTTTCATTGTGGCAGCGTCCGTCACGGCTCTCCCTAGTGGATCCATGATCCATTGCAGCTGGTTGCAATACACAAAGACAGCTAACTGGGTAACATTATGTTCCCTGACAGTAGTTGACTTCTCAGCTTGTCACTCAGAGGGGGGTGGGGGCTGGTGAACGGTATGGTCAATGTTTGTTTGTTTAAAAATGTTTGCAGTCGCGAAAGCTCTAAGCCAATCACTAGACACCCCTCTTCCTTTACAGCCATGGTCCGGTCTGACAGCGTTTATAATAAATACAATAAATGTCAGCAGTCTGCCGCAGAGCAGACAGCTGACATTTATTGTATTTATTATAAACTTGTTAGTCCTTAACAGTGGCGTTTTTATATGTACAAAAGTGGTGGGGCACAAAAAACTTAGATGTCTATATATAAGCTTCTGCAGTGACGTGAAGTGAGGTTCATGGCTGGTGAGGCACTGGCACTGACTCTTCAGGTTTACAAATATTATATTTTGACCTAAACCAAAATATAATATTATTTTCAAAAGCTTTTTTTGTCTGATGCTTGGATTCATTTGAAACAGACAGTTCAACAAAAGGATACCCAAAAAATGTAATTTTATCATTTAAATATTGAATTGTTCTCTCTTAGTAAGATCCCATTTTCAATAAAATTGCATTCTTACCTTGACTTGAAGATGAAGTCCATTTGCCTATCCTTCTGGACAAAAATCTCCATTACTTTTTTGTAAAAGTCCTCCTTATCTTCTTGTAGTTTCAAAAGTCTATCATAAATCTAATCGATAGATTTATGATTCAAAAATTATAAAAGTAGGGTAGACATGTGGATATTATCCGGCTGAACAAAACGTGCATTTATCTAACAGGTACGTTTCCCACAGATCTTATTTGGAGCTATTATCTGAAATCCTATGGAAAAATCTCATTGCTTTTTTGTCGAGGGAAGCCATGCGCAGCTTACTTCCGGGTTTTAGGACGCGTCACTGCACCTCTCTCGTCTCCTCTTCACACACCACACTTTTCGCGGCACACATACTTACAGCCAATCAGCTCTGAATTATGTGAGATGACGTATGGTGGGGATGGCAGCTCAGTGCCCCTATGGTCATTATTTTTTTGCCACACACATTAAATAGGAAAATACTCTGGGCATTTTACAGTCACCGTTCACTTAGACAGTGAGAGGGAGGGGCATGATCAGGTTTTGTCCCACATGGCTCTAAACAGCTCAATAGGCACACACTGTGACTGTAGACACTAATTAGAAGAACACAGACTAAAACAGCAATGTACAGACGAATCAGATGATTAAACATGATCTTAAAATATATTTTATATATTTATTTTTTTTCTTTGCATTTTTTGTAATCATTATTTGTAATACTTTCTGCTGACACTAGGTGGGGCTGTGCCCCTAATGACCAGTCGCCACCGGTCTTTAACATCTATCACTGTGTATATCACCATTCAAACATGTTTTAAAAGTTTAACAAACCCCACACAGCTCAGTAAACACAGTGAAATGTTGACTTTATTTGATCATTTATTAAAAACTAACGTTCATATTTCTCTTTTTGATTATTATAGTGATGAACGTTAAAAACAAAGCACGTTGGCTGATTTTGGACCCCCTCATTATTTTTTAAAACTTTAATTAAATGTTTGATAAGAGCATGCAGATCACAGTACAGTATGCTCGTTCAGTAAAACACGTACACAAATAAAGAGGAAGAGATGGATCACTGCATAAATATCCAAACCAAACCGACAGTTAACTTTACTGCTGGAGAAGAGAGATCAGGGGGGGGGGGAGAGCTGTGGCTGATGGGCCATTAGGTGTGTAAACAAAGAGTCACACACAGCTGATCACCTGAGAGCTGCCGTTTCATTCAGGCTGGAGCCACACAAGGACGATAACACAACGGACCAAAATTGATATCAAAAAAAGTATTCTGTCCACACGCAATAGGCACCAGAAACGTGTCCGTTCACACGAGACCGCTCGAAAGCGCTGGAGACGCTGTAGTACATATGCTGGGCCTGTAAGTGGCGCTGTACTCCTGCCACAAAAGCAGCGAAGAAGACTTCCCGCGCATGGTTGCCATGGTTGCCCTTCTGTTTATTCTACGTTTGAGTCCTACTTAAAGGACAGAAAAAACGTTGTTTCTATTGGTAAATACACATCTGAGTTGACAAATATGACATGTGGGGTACCTCAAGGCTCCATCTTGGGGCCTCTTCTCTTTAACAACTACATGCTACCACTGGCTCAGATAATGAAAAACAACAAAATAAGTTACCATCGCTATGCGGATGACACACAAATTTATGTAACAATTTCACCAGGAGACTATGCTCCAATTCAAACACTGAGTAAGTGCATTGAACAAATCAATGACTGGATGTGTCAGAACTTTCTCCAATTAAACAAAGATAAAACTGAGGTAATGGTTTTTGGAGCCAAGGCAGAACGTATAAAAGTTAGCGTTGAGCTTCAGTCTGCAATATTCAAAACAACAGATAAAGCCAGAAATCTAGGTGTAGTCATGGACTTTGACCTGAGTTTCAACAGTCACATTAAAACAGTTACTAAATCAGCCTACTATCACCTAAATAATATATCCAGGATTAAAAGACTAATGTCACAGCAGGATTTGGAAAAACTTGTCCATGCTTTTATCTTCAGTAGACTCGACTACTGTAATGGTGTCTTTACAGGTCTCACTAAAAAATCTATTAGAAAGCTGCAGCTAATTCAGAACGCCGCTGCTCGAGTCCTCACTAACACTAAGAAAGTGGATAACATCACTCCTGTTCTGAAGTCCTTACACTGGCTTCCTGTGTGTCAAAGAATAGATTTCAAAATATTGTTGCTGGTTTATAAAGCTTTGAATAGTTTAGGCCCAAAATACATGTCTGACCTACTGCTAAATTATGAACCATCCAGAACTCTCGGGTCTTCAGGGACTGGTCAGCTTTCTGTCCCCAGAGTCAGAACTAAACATGGAGAAGCAGCATTCAGTTATTATGCTCCAAATATCTGGAACAAACTCCCAGAAACCTGCAGGTCCGCTGCAACTCTTACTACTTTTAAATCCAGGCTGAAGACTTTTCTTTTTGCCGCTGCTTTTAATTGAACTATTCATATCTTAAACTCCACTGTAACTTTTATCCATGTATTTTTTCTTTTAATGTTTATTTTATTATCTTTTATTTTTAATGACTGATTTTAAATGCCATTTTCTTAATGTCTTCCATTTTTGTAAAGCACTTTGAATTGCCTTGTGTTGAAAGGTGCTATATAAATAAACTTGCCTTGCCTTGCCTTACGTTGTGGACGATCTGACTCTTTTTCTCCCTCCCCGAGGCAAGCGTTTGCTCCTGCTGTAAATCGCTCCGGTAGTCCACCAGCAGATGAAAAACACCCACCTCTCCGCCTCTTCCAAGGGACGAGGGGACCGTGCGGCAGAGTTTCAGTTCGATTTTTCTTTCGCCGGTCAACATGTCCGTTAAAGTTGAAATCTTCCGGACAAAATTAGAAAAGTGCCGGTCAGAGCTCTTCTTTGTTATTTATTGAGCTTTAAAACAAATTGATAACGACTCTATATAATAATATAAGAATAAAAAACGGAGCCTCTCTTTTCCTCCCCCTCTTCTGACAGCCCAGCAGCTGATCTCTGAGCAGCAGAGGTGGGAGAGGCGGGGCTATTGCTTCAACGTTATCAGAAAATGATCGTATAGGCATAAACACGGAGCCGTTTGACCCCCCAGAGCGTTTCGTTAACAGATCTACCCACCTTGGGACCCGTTATCGTTATCGTTTTATGCGTTTCCATGTCGGCCTCGTGTGGCCGAACCGTCTATATGATAGAGAACTGTAGAGGATATGACCGTTATCGTCCTCGTATGGCTAGGACCTCAGACTATTTAAAAAAAAAAAAAACGGTCTGATTTTAACATTGCACAACAATGAGCTCAATGTGTGATGGTTATAGCAGTAAACTATTAACAATAGTATAATATTATAGCCCGTTTGCCCATGGTGAGATGACGAGGCTCCATTAAAAATTTACCTCTTTTCAGTGAATTACTGAGTTTGGGCAAGTTAATAACGTTTTAATGAAGTTGACTACAGTATATTCATATTTGTCAGTGCTTTCATGTCAATTCGGCGAACATAAACATAAATGATCGTGAAGATGATGATTCAATTATGATAAAAAATCGGTAGTGAGAGCCGTGCTGCATTTCCTCCCGTCGGATGTGATATAAAAACAAACCGATTATTTTTGTAGTTGTAAACTCACGTGGATTAAACCACATTTATTAGTGCTTTCATGTCAATTCGGCGAACATATGATACATTAAATGATCGTGAGGATGATGATTAAAAATCGTTTGTTTGAACCGGGCTGCATTTCCTGATGAAAAAACAAACCGATGGTTTTGTAGTTGTAGTACGCCAACGTGGATTAAACAACATTATTTTGTAACATAAAAACATGGTGATGTTTTGTAAATGATTACATGTCTCTTATTTAGCACATAGTGACATATGGATCTTTGTTAAGATCCATATGTCACTATGTGCTATGATCAGATACCTGTAGATCTATCAGCTGTTTATTTCACATGAGTTCAGTGTGGCAGCTTTTTATTCACTGCTCCCCCTGGTGGATCCATGATCCATTGCAGCTGGTTTCATTATAATTTTATTTATTTATCAAGGAGGCGTATCAAGTCATGCGGGGGGTTTTCCTTTCAGCGAGGGCCCACCCCGTGCCAATCAAGGGCCCACATCGGTACGGGCGTCCGAAATGAGGTGCTACATCTGTAGTTCATGTAGTTTTCCATGTCCACTTGTTGCTGATGGTTGTGGTAGAGGAGCTGTAGATTTTGCACTAACATCTGTATCATGATCAGTAGCGTCTGGAGCAAGAAAGCAACCCTGTGATCCGCCATTGTTGTTGTTGTTGTTGGCGAAACACATCAGCAATGACGCGGGGGTGAGCAGCAGAGGTGGGGAGAGGCGGGGCTATGGCGTCATCGTTATCAGGAAATGATCGTATAGGGCATACACACAGAGCCGTTTGGCCCCCCAGAGCGTTTAATCCGCAGATCTACCAACCTTGGGAGCCGTTATCGTTATCGTTATCGTTATCGTTATCCGCGTTTCCGTGTCGGCCTTGTGTGGACGAACCGTCTATACGATAGATAACTGTAGCGGATACAACCCGTTTCGTCCCCGTGTGGATGGGGCCATATACTTGATTTGGAAATAGGTATGTGTTCAGCATCACTTTCACAGCTTTATTGCAATTTAAGATAATGATATATATTTTACAGGTATGTGATACCATCCTGATGCACGCCATGGAGTGTTTCTCCTTCACCCAGCACTTCATCAGCATGGAGAGTTGTTCCAACAACACAGTGTGAAGTTCCCTGATGCAGCACTTGAAACGACAAGGCCAAGCTCAAAACGGAACTGTCAATTATAACAGCGAGTTCAAGGCTTGTGTATCTGTACCAGTTTTTCATGGAGAACAACCTTCAGAGCACTTTCACAGAGACTGTCAGTCTTCTCAGGATCCTCATCACCACACCCATGACAACAGCTGAATCTGAGAGGTGCTTCTCGACTTTGAAGAGGATCAAGACCTTCCTGAGAAACACCATGTCACAGGATCGCCTCAATGCTCTGGCTATGCTCTCCATGGAGAAGAAACTTGTCAGGGACATTCCTGACTTTAATAAGAAGGTTATTGAGAGGTTTGCCACCCAGAAGCAGAGAAGAGCAAAATTCCTTTACAAATAAACTGTCAAAAAAACATCCACATTTTCTCACCACAGTATTGCTAATGCCATTGTTTTTAAGTTTGTGTACATAGTCCTCAGTCTCAAATGCTTAAATTGTTTATGGAGGCATTCAAATTTAAGACAAATTGAAAACTCCTGTATTTTTTTGCATGAAGTCATACTGGGATGTTTGCTGACATTTATTGCATGTGGCACAGCCCTATAAAAAAATCCACCAGCCGCCACTGGTGGGAGAGAAACTCCCTCTGGAGGGAACAAGAGGGATTTTAGCCTATGCAGACCATAGAGTGGCAAAGTCCCCCCCCTTCCGGTGGAGCTCCATGGGACCTTATTTCGGAAAAAGTCAATGGAGAGAGAAAGATTATCTTTCGATCCCGTTTGAAATTGTGCCACGAATTACACATATGATGTTTGTCAGTTTAAAAGATAATTTTTCAAGTAAAAAAAAATATATATATGTCGTAAAACTGTGAAGTAACACATTTGTTTGTGTGAAACGCTCAATGAACTACACCTCCGGTCTCGCACAATAACACACGTCACCAAGATGGCCGTCACTGCTGTCTTGTCAAAAAAAGGATTGACTCACTATGAATGTCATGCAAAGCTGCCTGCCTGCCTGCCTGCCTCCCTGCCTCCCTGCCTGCCTTTGATTCTCTCTGAACTGCCTGGTCTTTTTAATGTTTAATGTCAACCATTTGTGCAGATAGCATAAAGTGCAAAAGATCGCCGATGCTAATGTAGCGTTAGCGTTAGCCTTTCTCCCCTGGGCTTAAATTGTGTATTATAGAATGATCACACCGGTGTGACAGTACTGTTATGGCAGAATGTTTAATACAGCGTATTTCTGATATTCATTAATGATCACATGGTATTCCATATGATGTGTGTTACTGAGTTGGGTCACACACAGTTAGAGAGACAATGGTCGTTCTGAATTATCTATAGATGTATTCATTTTAAGTGAGCTGACACCAAGGGTATAGGAAGTTCAGAGAAGGCCTCGGGTTATAAAAACAGTTAACCTTTGTTAGTTAACTAATCCTAAAGATGTCATGAGATGATGACGTTTAAACATATACAGGTATAGCTTTCAGAGAGAAAAACATGTGACATTTGTGTGGTTGGCTGCATGATACAATGTGTGTGTGTTAAACATGTTTGGGGAACATGTTCGTGTGTCATTTAGAAAAGTATATCTAGCCCTGTGTTTCTTCTGTTCTGGGGGGCATTTCCGCGATTGGCTGCTGTGGCAGCAGGTGATGTACTTCCCATTATTGTTTGTTTGTTGCAACAACTAAATAATGATTACTTATCAGCTATATCTGTGTTTGTGTTTTATTGATTCCTCTCTGTTTCATTCTTTCCTGTTGTGTTATGCTGGATCTCCACAACATTTTGGAGGTTCTACCGAGATTGCCAATGCTGGAGGTTGCTGTGTTCCTTCTCTGGAGGTCTCAACTCACCCTGATCAGGCAGCTGCATAGAAAGCTGTGGTAAAATCTCAAGGAATTGAGAAACCAGACTTGAGACTTCCACAGAAGAAATGCCGACTCACAGTAAGCAAAACGTATTTGGAATGAAATTGACTTTTGAAGTTGTATTGGTTAAGAAAAAAAGCAGAGGAGTGGAGTTAAGGCAGTTATAGCTGAGATATGTTTGTTGATTGTTCTGTCTGTTGGTTGTCATTGTTGAATCGTAAAGGTCTTGTTTTATGTTGATAAATGTTTATACTGGAGAGATCACTGTATTCTGCTCGTATTCTGCCTGAGAAGCTAAAGGTTTGACTGAGGGGATATGATCTTTGCTAGCCGTAAGGACATGTTATGCTGGAGGAATCACTGTATTTGCTCGTAGTCTTGAATTCTGCCTGAGAAGATCCTGATGATTTGTCTTAAGGTTCAGAGATTTATTGGCTGAGGAATACAAATTTGCTTTGCGAGCCAAGTGCACAAAAAAAAAAAACAGGGTGGAGGGTCATGCCTGTTCCGGTCCGTTCGGTAATTAAGAGATTAATAAGCCCGATCTGAGTCGAGGGGGTTAAAAATATAAAAAGCTCTGCTCGCGACTCTGTGAATTCACAAAATACAAAAGTGGAGGAAACCATGTTTTGTCAGGCCGTAATGAGTTAGAGACTCAGTATAAAGCGCTAAATGTTTTTGGTATACCATAGTTTGTTGTTAATTGTTCAAAGAAGCCCCCTTCTCCTGAAAAGGCTGAGAGCTCCAGCCGGGGTGTGTCTGTATTTGTCTGTGAAAGTATTTCCCCCTTTCCGATTCTGTAGAAGAGGAGACCCTTTGTTTTATCAGCCGTGAGAGCAGCAGTGCGTCTGTTTGCTCTTTTCTCTGATGCCTGAAAGAAGGAGTGAGTTTAAAAAAAAGAAGTAGAAGATCAATGAGTGATCTGAAGTTGGAGTGAATACATTGAAAATTAATAGATCAATGTTTGATTTGATGTACCGTAATTTTCGGACTATAAAGCGCACCTGCATATAAGCCTCAGCAGCTAAATTGAATGATGTGTATAAGCCGCAGGTGTTTTAATGTTTAATTACCATATGTAAGGGTTCGTGCACAGAGGGGATTGTCGGGAAAGAGATGGCTGTTTGAGGAAGCTCCCATTTATTAACATTTGCATATTTGCATAACGTATTCAAGTGTTACCATTTAGTGCAATAGTAGCTACAGAACATGTACTGTGCTGTGTAAACTGTACTGTATCACATAGCGTTTCAGACACACACACTTTTCAACTTTCAAACTTAGGAGAGGTTACGTCTTCTTTGTGTTATAAGATAGGACTGGGTCAGTCAAACCTGGTCGTTATCCCGCGGAGCTCCTGTCCCGGTCCCTTGCGCTCTCTCGGCCCGGTGTCTACAGGGCTAGCGATCCCCCGCAGCTAGCAACAGGCCTTCAAAACAATGTTAGAGGCGGTCCTGAAACAGCGTCAAAACGGGTATATTTCCCGGGCTTTAATATACGCTTTGTTTCACTCGTTTGTTGTTTTGTTCCTCCGTGTTTTCAGAGTAATAACGGTGCGGCTAATCTATGGATTTGTACAGCTCCGACGACGCCGCAGGGTCGAAAAATGGGAAAAAAGTCGCGGCTTATAGTGCGAAAATTACGGTAGTAGATTTATTGAAATAAATAAGAAACAATAATTTGTTGTTTTTAGCATAGTTTTTGTAGGATACAGTTACGTCACATTGTGGTTTTTATGAGAAGTTTTGAGAACTGATTGTTACCATTGTATTGCATTGTGAATTTCATGGTATTTGTCATTAACTGAGAATTGTACTTAATTATATGTCATACAGTAACATTAAGGGAAAGTAAAAAGAGATTTACTGAGTATATGAAGTAGCTATATTGAAATAAAAAGATTTAGTTTTATTTTCACCTAGAAGTAAGATGTTTTAAAAAGTCTAGAGAGAGTAAAAGTTATATAAAGTTAACTACTATTCTGGAAAATGTTCCTATGGTTTACTGTTTTATGAGTAACATAAAATAAAAATAAATATATTTACTAGATATAAGAACAACATGCTTATCTAGGTTAACAGAAAGTTTATATTAACCAGTTTCAGCTGCAACTATCCTATCTTTGTTCTAAAGAGAACATACGTTGAATGTACAATTAATATTAAGAAAGTTCACAATGTATACCACTAAAGACCGTTTTGGATTAATAGGGCGTGTCTGTCATAAACATTCATGCTTAGATGGAATAAAGTGTTGAGATGTTCTCAAAGTGGGAGTTTTCACAATGCCTTCTTTGTTTTTATTGAAACAATTAAGTGATAAAGAAAACTGTTCCGTGATGATTTCTTTAGGTTTCAGCTTTAGTAATGAAGATTACATTTTGTGAGGAAACTTTTCCACCAAGAATTCCTTTAAGTGTTCCAAAAATATATTCATTAACTGTAATTAGATTACTTGTTTTTCAAATATAGGGCTGAATACAGTTAGTTTTGTATTATTACAACCTAACCATGCTTGTAACACAACTTGGATAAACAATTAGAAAAAGAATAGAATAAGCAAATAGATAAAAGATGAGTCTATAGTGGTTAAGGAGGGTTTCCTTGTTTTGCTCATTTGACTTAGAACTGAAGTAAAGAAGAATAGTGTTTTATGAGAACTGTCATTCCTCATGTTTTTAAAGATAAATCATCAGTTTTTATGGACTTTGATGTTGAAATGCATCATGGTGGAGAATTAATACCTTTTTGGTTTCGAATTTAAGAAGATTTGAAAGATGATGTTTATGTTATTTTCCTGACTAGAATTGAAAAGCAGGACGTCAACTAGACAAAAGAGATTTTACGATGTAGTTGTACTACTTTTAACGAAGTAAAGAATCTGGATAAACTACCACCGTTAGTTTGTTTTAACATTCACATGTTTCAGCATTCCTGACCAGATAGACACTCAGCCATTTTGTAACCCGCTGGGGGAGAGATTTAAATTGAGTGTTTCTCTAGTAGCTGATTGGCTGTGATTACAGCAGCATTGGATAGTTATGCGCCACCTTTGGGTTGTACTCTGAATCAGTGTGTTGGTGAGATGTTGCTCACTACAGAAACAGAAGAAGTGTGCAAAGAACGCATCTCTGAGGAGGTTTTGACATTTTGCTTGTGCCTCGTTGTCAAGGCAACAGTGGTGTGAAGAGGAACTGCAGTTTTTGGGGATTTCTACTGTGCAGAGAACAACGTGTGTTTGCTGATTGTACCACATTGATCCAAGAGTTTCCTTGAGCCCACTGACCAGGGCCGTTTCTAGCTTTTTGGGGACCCTGCCACTGACTACAGCTGCAGAGGACAACGAATCACTGACTGTTCTCATTATTACAAGATCTTGAGACAGGCTTGTCTCAGACTGTTCAGACTCTGAAGAAATCATGCAATGATTTTACAGCATAACTGTGGAAGAGTTTTCCAGAGGGTGGTGTAGAACATTATGCTTAGTGTTTAAGAAGAGAGGCTGCTTGTTTAACGATGGTCTGGAATACTGAAAAGATTAAAGTTTAATATCTTTGTTTAGCATACAAGACATCTGATTATTATGTCACACATAATAATCTTGACATATAAACTAGCTATGGGTAAAACGTGTGGTCGTTATACCATTGTTATCATGAACTAAAAATAAATAGGGAAATAATATCTGGTTAAAGAAGAACGGATTTGATATACTAGAGAGGGTTAGTTATATTGTGAATACTTCACAAAGTATTTACTAATGTGTTTTGAAGAACAAATAACAAAAACATGAGTCCAATTTTGTTTTGTTTTTAGATTAAATTGTCCATTACCAAAACTGTTCACCTTAGGTCTAGATTTAGACTTTGATAGTAAAGGATTTAGGCTTGTTTTTATATATCTGACATTTTTTAAACGTGTTGGCTATTTCCTAGAGAACATTTCTGAAGATTGAATATTTGTTTTATTTCTAATATTCCTATTTAAAACGTAATTTTAGAGTAACGAAGGCTGATGCTGAACTTGGAAAACATGTGTTTGCATGTCGTAAACAAAGAGGCTTTGTTTGTTCAATCACCAGTTAAATCTCATACAGTAATAATGATTGATTTGGCTAAAGCTTAGTTTAACATCCTGGTGAAACATTATGAGATATGTTCACTTCTAAGGGTAAACAAATTGATTAAAATTGATTATTGTTATTATTATTGATTAATTTGGAATATTAATTAAAAAGGCCGTTATCTGCAGGTTCACTTAGGAATGCCTTGCAAGAACATGTGTCAGGCTTTGTGTTTCCCAGGGGCAGTACATTAATGAAGTGTATTGATAATATGTTTGTTTAAACAGCTGAAGAAAATTGTGCTGCGAACACGGAAAACTTTGTTGCATTGTTTGACATCAACACAATGAGGTCACTGATTTAAAACTCCAGCTGGTAGAATATCAAAGTGCACTACTAAAGGACATGAGATCTCGAGACTGAGCAAAGACTGAATGAATGTGAATTGATTTGTCAATTCCTGACTGTTACAGTAAAACTGACCCACCGACAAAAGGTGATTTTATTTTGGGATGCACACAATGCTTTTAGCAATGCATTTCTGACTATGTCATTGTTGAACCATTGTGAGACATGACGCATGAACTTTGTCTGACTCTGCATGATCCCTGCATGGCTTGATGACTATGTAGCTTGATTTTTAACATTGCTGATTCTTTTCGACAGGAGAACGTTTTTTTTCCTGTTTTAGGTGTTCCTGATGATGAGTCATAGGACTTTGAAATATGTATGTGAAGATGGGTACTCTGAAGTATCTTACTTGGGAAACATGGTCTCTATGGTTTGGAGGACAATGTTTCCAGGAGGGGTATAATGGGTTTATTGTTCAATTTAGTAATTTAATTTCAAGATGTATTTGATAATATTTTGTTTCATCCCAGTTGAAATCTTTCATTATTTCTTCTGTGACACATTGGTTTCAGATTTCTTTGAATTCTTGTCACGTGAATCTTTTAACCCTCACATGATCCAGAGGGCAAATGAAACTTGTCGCCTAAAAAACTTTTTCCCACATGGTCAAGCTCTCGATTGGGTTCTGCTAAAGACAGGAGTGTCAATGAAGGCAGCTGGATGACTTCCAGCTATTCTTCCACTGCTATTGTCTTATGGGTTTGGGTCAACACGAAGAACAAAACCCAAAACTTCTGAGATGATTTACAGCCAAGTATATTAGTAATCTCAACACTCCAAAGAACATATAGAAGATCTACCGTTAACTGTTCTTTTACAGAAGCCTCAGTTTTCTGACTACAGTTCCATCGAATTCAAATGGTAATGATGTTAGATAGATATTCCATCTAATGGCTACGCATGGAGATCAGAACGTGCACCCCCTGAAGAAGTGTTTACTGGACAATATAACAGAAGCAGAACGAGTGGACGCCAGTTACATCTTGCTATAAGTGTTTTGGAAGGTTTTTCATTATGTATAATCAAGTATTAAATTGTATGTTACTTTGTTATTAGGTTATGTATGTAAGTTTGTTAAACAAATAGATGTTTTCCTCTGAAGCATACTGAGGTTTTTTAAATGATTTTCCATTTAAGTAGAGTAGGATTAGCGCAATTGTCTTTTCTTCCACTTATTGTGTTATAATCAAAAAGGTGGTTTTTTGGCTATTGTGAGTAGGTACAGTACAGGTGACCTGTGACTTCTGCCTTGAGTAAAATGATTACCCATTGATAAATATTTTTCAGAAAGTCATTTTGGGCTTTCGAGGGCGGAACTCAGTAGGTTACCAGTACTTGTAATAATAATCTTTTTTGATTGAGTGATCTTAATTAATAAAAGGAGGGAGTGTTATGGCAGAATGTTTAATACAGCGTATTTCTGATATTCATTAATGATCACATGGTATTCCATATGATGTGTGTTACTGAGTTGGGTCACACACAGTTAGAGAGACAATGGTCGTTCTGAATTATCTATAGATGTATTCATTTTAAGTGAGCTGACACCAAGGGTATAGGAAGTTCAGAGAAGGCCTCGGGTTATAAAAACAGTTAACCTTTGTTAGTTAACTAATCCTAAAGATGTCATGAGATGATGACGTTTAAACATATACAGGTATAGCTTTCAGAGAGAAAAACATGTGACATTTGTGTGGTTGGCTGCATGATACAATGTGTGTGTGTTAAACATGTTTGGGGAACATGTTCGTGTGTCATTTAGAAAAGTATATCTAGCTCTGTGTTTCTTCTGTTCTGGGGGGCATTTCCGCGATTGGCTGCTGTGGCAGCAGGTGATGTACTTCCCATTATTGTTCGTTTGTTGCAACAACTAAATAATGATTACTTATCAGCTATATCTGTGTTTGTGTTTTATTGATTCCTCTCTGTTTCATTCTTTCCTGTTGTGTTATGCTGGATCTCCACAACAGTACTCTTGAAAGGGTTCACGAAATATGACTACTACTCTTACTGTTTAACATTTTGGGTTACTTAATGTTACTTCATGTTAAGGCTAATAAAAATGACAAGGCTGTAATGCTAACTAACGTGCTAGCTACTAGCTATGTAGCTAACTTGATCAAGCCACTCCTGGTCCTGGGACGGGAAGCGAAAGAACGAGCAAGACCCATTGCTGGTATGAACAACCTGGTACTAAGCATACAGGCATCTTGTTAAAGTTGTCTTATCTTAGCCAGCGCCATATAGATAGATTCTATCTATATGCCGCTGATCTTAGCTATCTCTTAGTGGAGGAAAACAATTGTGACATCACTTACGCGACTCTGGGATTTGTAGTCTTTCTAGTTGCGTATTTTTCATAGTCTTATATTTCAACAGTTTTACGACAAACTGTGACTTTTTTGACATGGAAATTATTTTTTAAGATTGACAAACATGTGTAATTCATGGCACAATTCAAACGGGATCGAAAGATACGTTTTCTCTCCCCATTGACTTCAATGCATAATATTTCCGAAATAAGGTCCCATGGACCGGAAGTAGATGGGCGTGACTTCACCACTCTACTTACATGCACAACGACCTATGTAACACACTTGAGGAAAGTGAGGAACCCAAAAAGCATAATAGGTCCTCTTTAAAAAGAGCTCAAACAGAGATGCAACATAGTGATGGAGTGAAAAAAAGTGGAAATGTCAAGAGATCAAAAGTTGTTACAAAAATAAGAAGTATGATGGATGTCAGGCTCGGTCCTCTTTATTGATATAGTTTGTTCAGCAAGAGAGCAGAATTGAAAAGGACATTATACTTTTTTGGCCTTCACATGGAGGGTGTTAGCTTGTTAGGGACCTTGATCTAGTTGTAACGTTTTCAAAGGCCTGGCTCCCAGACTAATTTGACTGACAGAGAAGATCACTGACAAGAAGACTGATCCATGTTCGACTTGTGTTTCATCTTATTCTTTTCTTTGACGACTGATTTATTCTCTGTGTTATCTCTTTCTTTCTGTCTGCTGTCTCTCTTAATCTATTTATTTCTCTTGGCTGCTTTCTCACCTTTTTCAAAACCTGATCTCAAATACTCAAAGCAACAAAAAAGTAGATGTTGTTGGTAAAATAAAGTTAGTTCAAACTCAGATTAAAGGGATACAAACAGTAGTGATCTAAACAAAAGACAGAGGGCCTGATGGGTGCTGTGATAAACAACAACATCAATTGAACAGAAGGAGGACTCAGAAGGATAAACTTAGAGCTATCCATTACTAATTAAAGAAACCAAACAACAAGCACAACCCACAACTCTAGAGGCCCTATTATGCTCTTTGGGGTTTTCCCTTTCCTGTACTGTAGTGTGTTAAGGTTTTTGCAGCAGCGGGCTGTGCATTTCACACCTCGGCCTTCAGTATTTTCCCAACTGAATATTCCACCTCTTAATACCATTATTATGACGTCAAGGCTATAGCAACCATTAATATTAAACTGAAACTGTGAGGCTGTGATCCAAGGTACCGCTGTAGTTGGTGCATTGGAAGTGGCGGAGGAGAATAGACTATTAGAAATTATTTACTACATGTTAATGAAGAAAATATAATAAATGGTTAGTCAGTGATTCTGATAGTGTTTAAGCCACATGTGTCAAACTCAAGGCCCGGGGGCCAAATCAGGCCCTTGGTGGATTTAATTTCGGCCCGCAGGATCATTTCTAATTACTATTAGATCTGGCACGCCGGTATATTGCACGCACACCTTCACTCAATCCTGAGGGTTTCCTCAGCTCAGAGCCTGACCCCAAACATTGATGAACTTGCACCCAAGATGAGATGCCAAGTATCTGGCTTGAACTAGCATCACAGAGCAGCAAACTGAGTTTCAATGGATGTTTCCTTCTGCACTTTTTCTCTCACGACAACAGGGCATGTTTGGTTTTTTGTTTGAGGGAAATCGCTTTTTTGAAGCTGTTGTTGGCCTGTGAAAAAATGTAATCATAAGAAATGACTCCGGAAAAGCTGCAGATAGAGCCATGAGAAATGAATGCAACTGATTATTTAATGTTTAATGTTGTTCTTATACTGTAGGTAATAATTTAAGCTTTGTTTGTTCCAGGTTTAATATGTGCAATAAGCTCATTTCAATAAATGTTGCAATAAACATTGAACCAGTCCGGCCCTCGACTAGTACCCATTTTTTAATTTTGGCCCACTGTGTATTTTTGTTTGACACCCCTGGTTTAGGCCAACAGAGAAGGCCTTGCTGGCCCTTAAGGCCCACCACTGGGTTTTTGTGCATGTAAATGGTCTTTAAAGGCTAACATCCCTGTGTTCCCTCCAGAGGGAGTTTCTCTACCACACACTCCCCCACCTGCCTGAAACGCCTCCATTGGACTTCTTTGTTTACTTCTGTATCATAGTGACATCCCTATGCAACTCTCACACTTCTACTGGCTAGTGCTCCAACACATTGTACCTGATAGCTAAACAATCAGAGCAGACTGGGCTCTGGTTTCAGACAGAGAAGCACAGGCAGTATGAGAAAAACAAAGACTTTGTTTAACATTCAAGCATGGTAACATGTCACAGAAGAGGCACACATACAATTGTGAAACATGAACATGAACAGAAAAGGGCTTCTTTAACAAGATACAGCCAAAACAGCAACATCACTATGCCTAATGTGACTAAAAGAGTTTTTATAAACTACTAACGAGTACCTCAAACTAGTTAATCCTAAATTAACAGACCTTATACAATTAAAGAGTTACTTGGCATCTGACAACTCATCGCTGCAAATTCTGAGCTGTCCAAGGTTTAAATAATCTCCAGAAGCAGGTGTGTGTTGTGATTGTGCCGCACCATCTGGATTCGCAATTCTTCCAATGGAAGGGACAGGGCACCACGTCATTACACACAGCTAACAAACATACAAATAGAAACTTATAGAAGGATATGTAGAAGAGATGAGTCCGAAACCGTAGCATCAAGCCTCTGAGAAAATTTGAATTAGACTACCATTGTAACATAAAGGATTTCTGATTCTGATAAAACTAGGATGTAATTGGGGGTGATGAGGTGCCACCATTGTTACTGCTATGTAGTCATTTCGTCAGCTATTTTTTAATTTAGTTTTAGTCTTAGTCCTGTGTTAAATTTCCTTTTTAGTTTTAGTCATATTTAGTCACCTTCATCCTGTTTTTATTTAGTCAAGATTTAGTCGACTAAAAGTCTGAGCATTTTAGTCTTCTTTTTGTCAAAGAAAACTATTGAGTCTTTTTTAGTCATCAGATTATATAGAACATTTCATTCAAACTAGTCTAGCCAAAACCAATAATTTGTCATTTTAGTCAAACTTATTTCACAATAAGATTATATCTTGTCCTTATTTGATGAAAAACACAGGTTGAATGATTAAGAATGCAGCTTTGCAGAGAGTATCTGGTCAGGTTTGTGGTGTTTTTACCAGCTGTGTTATGGCCACATTGCTTCCCTTGTGATAAAACAATGCATTCGCTTTTTTTTCTCCGCCTCATTGTAGCGAAAATGGGCCCAAATATCACATAGTTTCTTTCTCCCAAGCAGTGGTGGCTTTAGACTTTTTCGTTGTCAGTCATTTTGACGGACAGGATCGTAACATTTCCGTCATAATCCATTATTACCCGTCGAGTGCACAACTTATCACTCACTCGCGCTGACGGGGGGGTATTCGGTTAACGCGAGTGCGACCACTGCTCCCAAGCCCTGTTGTTGCCATTTTATTTTCTGTTAAATAAGGTTAGTTAGACCATGAGTTAGACCCGAGTCTTCCTGACAGTTCATATTGTGCCGCTGCCCGGTGTAATTCAAATGTACCGCCGCGCGCAGCACAGACACACAGCTTCTGCCCAGCCGCAGCACCGGAAATGGAACTGCTGGGAGAAAAACTGACTATCAGAGGTGTAACGTTATCTTTGATAATATTTCGTCTCCTCATTTTTCGTCAACGAAAGTAAAGAGAGATTTTGGCATAGTTTTTCTTTAGTAAACTACATTTTAGTCTCGTCACTTTTCGTCAAAGATATTGCATGATGATTTCGTTACAGTTATTGTTTACTGCCGTCGGTGCCGTCTCGTCATCGTCTCGTTTTCGTCATGGAAAAAAAGGTCGTTGACGAACATATTTCGTCATAGTTTTAGTCAACGTAATTAACACTACTGCTATGATACACTTTGTACAGACATATCAGTCTGCAGTGAGTTAGAAATTTGCTGGAAATTATTTTACCTAAACTAATTTGTCCTGATCAAACAGGTTTTGTCAAGGGCAGATATTCTTCTGATAATATAAGGAGACTTTTGAATATTATAAACCATTTGGACACCTGTCAGAGGCCTTCTCTGCTTCTTTCTTTAGATGCCGAGAAGGCTTTTGACAGGGTAGAGTGGAATTTTCTTTTTGCTATCTTGAACAGATTAAATATGGGCTCTCGGTTCATAGAGTGGGTCAAATCAATTTATAAAAATCCTAAAGCAGCGGTTATCACTAACTGCAGTTCCTCAGATTTGTTTCCACTAACAAGGGGGACAAGACAGGGATGTCCACTGTCGCCTTTGCTTTTTGCTATTGTAATTGAACCACTGGCGTGATGTGTGCGAGACAACATGGGTATTAAAGGAGTGAAGATTAACGATGAACACAACATTTCTCTGTATGCTGACGATATCATTCTTTACTTAACAGACCCAGAAAATTCAGTACCACATCTGCACGACACGATAGAGCAATTTGGAAGATACTCAGGATATAAAATTAATTTTAAGAAATCTAATGCTTGTTTCTTACATATGACGCCAACAGCAAATCTGGAAAAGTCTTGTTCTTTTAATTTGTCACCAGGTGGCTTTAAATATTTAGGAATAAATATAACACCACACCTGGATAATCTGTTTAAAGAGAATTACAATCCGCTCATTGACAACATCAAACAGGATTTATCTAAATGGTCCACATTACCAATATCACTGCTAGGAAGAATCAATGTCATAAAAATGAATATTCTACCGAGATGTAATTTTCTTTTTCAAATGTTACCATGCTATTTATCCGCTGACTATTTTAAATCTCTCAATAGACATATCTCAAAATGTATCTGGTGTAATAAAAAAACAAGAATCAAATTAATTACTCTTATGAAACCAGAAACTATGGGGGGACTTAGTCTTCCCAACTTTCAACACTACTTCTGGTCAGCTCAATTAAGAAATGTACTATCATGGTCTCTGGGAAGAAAGGATTCACTATGGGTTCAGATAGAAGCCAATGTCTTTGACCCGTTGCCAGTGGAAACTCTTATATTTGTTAAAGATTTCAATAAGGTGAAAAATATGACAAATGTTTTACAGTGGTCAATACACTTTTAGCCTGGAGGGACTGTACAAAAAAAGTTCATGTTAACTCTGGTATTTCCATCTTTTCTCCTATTTTGAACAATCCTGATCTTAGCAAATATTTGTTGTCAATCGATATAAACAAATGGACGAAATCAGGTATAAAGCAATTGAAACATTTGTTTCACAAAGATATAACGATGAAATAATTTAATGATTTAAGAGCAGAATATGACATTTCAAATAAGGATGTTTTCAGATACCTGCAAATTAGGAACGTGATCCAATCAATTATTAAAAGCAATAAATTGAGATCGGGATTGTTAGAAGAGGAGGAGATATTGATGTCATCGAGCACGATCAAAGGTAAAATTAGTGAATTTAATGCAGTTATTTCTAAAAGAGCTCAGTCATCATTTCTAACTTTAAAAAAGATCTGGGAAAAGGACTTACAGATGGAGCATCTTATTTCAGACAGTTTGAAACGCGAGGGTCGTGATTGGTCCGTGATCGGCCCGTGATCGGTTCGTGATGAAGAGCCGGCCCCCAGTCTGACTTGATACCGCCCCCGTGATAAACACATTTAATTATTGTGAAGCCAGCTGCAATGGATCATTGATCCACCAGGGGGTGCAGTGGGGTTCCACACTGGAGCTCATGTGAAATCAACTTCGATACAGTAAACTGGATGTACAGTATGTCTGGTACTAATGTATAGCGGATCTTTGTTAAGATCCATATGTCACGGATAGGATCATAGTCTGTGCTAAATAAGACATGTAATAATTTACAAAACATCACCATGTTGTTATTTAACAAAATAATGTTGTTTAGTCGAAAAAAACGAACGAGAGGAAATGCAGCCGGCTCTCGATTTTTAATCCTAATTTAATCATCCTCTTCACCACGATCATTTATGTTTATGTTCGCCGAATTGACATGAAATCACTGACAAATATGAATATACTGTATTCAACTTCATTAAAATGTTATTAACGTGCCTAAACTCAGTAATTCACTAAAAATATTTATATTTTAATGGAGCCTTGTCAGGCAGATCAAGATCCCGACGCATGGCGGAGGGATCTTGATCCCTGGGTGTTATTTTTCCCCACAATGACCAAGTCGCTGCAAATTATCCCGCTTATTACATGGCCACATTCTCAACAAAGTAACGACATGACTCCCAATATTAATTGAAATGCTTTTATGGATTTAGAAAATGTTTTTATTGATTTAAAAAATAGTTGTATGTATTGATTTAAATTGACATGCATCCGCTAAGAAAAATTGTCCGTTGTTACCGTTTTTTAAACAGTCAGAAATAAAGTAAATTGCACAGACAGCAGTTAGTAAGATTGATTTCAGTAGCCACTTGTCTGGAAATACCGAAGACTAGAAACAGTTTTGAAAACGTTTGTCACGTAGTGATCGTCTTCTCAATAAAACATCTTTGATAATGTCTTCTGGCCAATCAGAATCACGATAACGGCGTGGTGTTGTTGCAGGAAGTCCCGACGGAGAATACTTTTGCTGTAGTACATCTGGCTACATCGATACAACATTATGTGTTGATAGAAATCAACACGTAATGAAATAAGACCCCACGGTTTGATGATTGATAGGTGTGTGGGCTGTCTTTCATTTTGACACACAGAACAATGGGGGCTATCCACCCTAGTCCACAATGTAAAGTAATTCACACAGCCTCTTCCCTCTTCTCTCTGTGAGGAGCAGCAGGTTCAGCTTTCAGAACAAAGTAACACAAACAAAAATGGCATTCATTTTTTTAAATGTGTAGTAATAGATTTATTTATTTTTCTTCTCAAGAGAGTACCAGAATGTGTATTTTATGTTAGTATTTCCAAAAATCTCCTGTGGGAGAATCCCCCCAGACCCCCCTGCAGGGGTTGGGTTTTCAGCATGTCAACTCTTTCACCTGTGGGGAAATTGCAGGATTGGCTCCAGGTCGCCCTTTTTATTTACTACAAGACAAATATGCCTTTTTATAATTTCATACAGTTCAATTTGGATTGAGACAGGGAAATAATCTAAACCTCATGCGTGGCGTTTCACTGTCAAGGGGGGCGATATAGCGTGTATGTAATTACATTGCGAATACTGACTTGAGCCCCACCATTGTATGGGTTAGCCCTACCATAGATTACCCAACAAAAATACTCTGGAGCCGCCACTGACTGTAGGTTACTCTGAGTGACAAGCTTACAGTTAGTGAAGTAACACTTTTTTTTTGTGAGTCACGACCTGACTGTTTCATTCTAACATAACGCTCCAAATATGACTGTTTCCACTCGGACTTCAATACAGCAACACCATTGTTTGGTTTCCATGGTAGCGTGTCTTTTTAGTAGCGTGCACTCCTTTCCTGTAAATTACAGGTCCAGCCAGGCAAAACAGTGCACTTCTCTTTCCCGCACTACTGTGACAGACCATGGGGCTGGGTCAGCCACTAACATATTCATATTTCTCTTCTCAAAAAGAGAAATATGAACGTTAGTTTTTAACTGAAATGATCAAATAAAGTCAAAATGTCACAGTGTTTACAAACATTGACCATACCGTTCACCAGCCCCCACCCCCCTATGTTGAGTCTACTCTTTGTTTAAAACTAATTGGCCATCGGAATGTGTGTGTCCCAACCCCCCCCCTGTGATATGTCTTCTCCAGCAGTCTGTAGGTTTGTGTGCGCATTGCCGGTATGAAAGGGTCTGTGCCGGAAATATCAAGATAACACGGCAGGGTCTGTTACAGTTTGTTTTCATCTGATTTCAAATAAACAAAGTCTTGGCTTTCAGAATATTAAACTTGTTTCGGCAAATTTAGATGATAAATACAACTATGAAGCTTGTAACGGCATAATTACTTAAGCGGAGAACGGAGTAATTTAACGTTACAGCAGGCATAACAACAGCCGGTGTTTATTTTATTATTATATATAGTCGTTATTCATTTGTTTTAAAGCTCAATAAGGAAGATTTAAACTTTCACACACGTTGACCGGCGAAAAACTCTGCCCGGTTCCCTCGGCCCCCACCACGTTGAATAAACAGAAGGCTGCTTTTGTGGAGGAAGTTACAGCGCTACGTACAGGCTCGGCATATGTACTGCAGCTTTTTCCAGCGGTATCCATAAATCTCTTAATTTTGACTTCAAAGTGCACCAGATTGATGCATTTAACTTCAATATAAAGAAAAACATCTTCTGTTGTAACAACAATAACATTATAAATAGTAACATAGCTGAACATGGTATTGCACATTTAGCTTTCAGTGTTACTGACCTGAGATGTTTTTATTACATGAATTAAGGTGACTGAGGCTTTTTAACATAGACTTTTCCAATGTCTAAGTGTAATATCTGCATTTTCTATTTTGGTTTGATAAGGACACATCCTGGGGATTGTGTTACAAACATTGACCATACCGTTCACCATCCCCCACCCCCCTACTGTATGTTGATTTTGTTTGCCTACATGTAAATGGGTGGCATTTAGTACCTACCCCCCTCTGAGTGAATACCTGTTGTACCTGTCCGGGGCTAAGCCCATAGGACGATGCTCTGATGTCACCCCCCCCGTTGACAATTCACGAGCGTCTAAGGCCTAGGCTCCACGGGAACGAAAACGGGTTGAATCCGCATATTTCTCATGCGTATAGCCCTTTAAGCTAGACGACGCCGTAACGGAAACGTAGAAACAGACCCCGCAAACGACAACGGGTCCAAAGGTGGATAGATCTGGGAACGGAGCGCTCTGGGGGGTCCAACGGGGCCGTGTGGTCGCCTATGCGGTCATCCGTTTGTGATAATGACGACTCAATAGCCCCGCCTCTCCCCACGTCTCCCCACCTCTGCTGCTCACCCCCGCAAAAGTACACTGCACACTGAATTCAGATTATTTATTTTTCTCTCGATATGGACATAAACGCGAGTGAAGTCTAATCTGACAGGACGGAGACACGCAGCTCCTCCCGCTGTGATGCAGCGAGAGCAAAACACACACTTCAAGTCAGATCATCACCCTTAGCTATTTTAACCTGTTACGCACGGCCCGCCCGGTACCGGGCGGAAAAACGCGTAATTTGCAAGAAACAACGTCTAAGGAATCTTAATATTGAATAAAACTATGAATGTTTTATATCCATGTAACGGGAAGAAACTCAGCTAATGATCTTTTAAAAAAAAAATTCCAAAAAAAAACCACAATGCTAGCACTCAGCCTCTGAATTAGCCACGAGCGTACATTTTTCCCTAAAACGGCACTTAAACTCACTCATAACTCCCTTATTACTTATCCTAGATGCACAGCCAACCACTCGTTTTTGGTGTCCTGGAAACACTGAATCTAGTGGTGCCCTCCTCAACACTCAGTGATAAACATTTGCGACGCTATAAACGAAAGCGTACATCATAACATGTGGCGCTAGGTAGCTAAAAACGCTAACATGGCTTACCTTGGTCAAAACTGGTCTTCAATGGCATTAAAACGATAAAAAAACGATGCTGCAGTTAATCCATAGGTTCATCCTATGTATCTGTGCCTTCTTTGAAATTATTTCTGATAATCCATAAGCAATAAAACTGCTTTTTAGTTTCTATATTCCAGAAAGACAAATTCTTCCAATTTGTTTTCGATTTCTAGACGCGAAGCCCCCACCTTTTCTCTTTACAATGAGTGTGTATGTGGGCCTCCCCCTTCGATTCTATTGGCTCTAACGGTCAGAAAGGTGTGTCAACGATCAAAATCGAGCAAGGGGGGCCAGAGATATGAAAAAAAAAAAAAAAAAAAATGTTCACCCAAATCACCTCAGAGATGGGGTGGTTTTGGCTAAACCTCTCTAAAAAGGTCAAATGTCACTTGTTTTGCATCAATCTTGATACAGGGTACTTATTATATGTTGTACTTTGGATTCCTAAAGCTTTTAGTCTACTAACCCATCATCCAAGGGTAGTTTTCACTATCTGTAAAGAATAATTTTTGGACGGACACTATAATTTACAGTTTTTTACTATGTAAAATCTGAATTTTCTTTAAAATAAAAAACATTTATATTGATTCTGACACTTCTACATCCAACTCACAGATGTAACCTTGCTTTGATAAAAGAAATTATTCATATAACCCTTTTAGAAGTTAAGTTGTAGTCATTTGTTTTGGGCATGTCATTTTCGAGCCTGAAACATGAAAAACAGGCTTGGTGCTTAACAGGTTAATTACCTCTCAAACTACCTAAACTAGTTATAAATATGTTTATTTTTACTGTCGAGTCATCATTACTGGATCAGCTGCTGCATGAGACAGACACTGACGCTGTCAGAAGAGAGGAAAAAGAGACAGCCTCCGTGTATTTTATTATTATATATCATTATATCGTCGTTATTCATTTGTTTTAAAGCTCAATAAATAACAAAGAAGGCACTTTTATAATTTTGTCCGGAAGATTTAAACTTTAACACACGTTGACCGGCGAAAAACTCTGCCCGGATCCCTCGGCCCCCACCGCGGAGAATAAACAAAAGTGCAGCCATGACAACCATTCTTCTTCGCTGCTTTTGTGGAGGAAGTTGCTGCTTTTGTGGAGGAAGTTACAGCTCCACGTACAGGCTTGGCATATGTACTGCAGCTTTTCCAGCGGTTGGATGTAAACGGAGCCGTCTCGTGGAGCTTGACACAATCCGGTGTATATTGCGTGTGGGCGGAAGCTTTTTTGCGGTTGCGTTTGCGTTACTCCGATGCGTTTTACCGTATGCGTTCCCGTGGAGCCGGGGCCTAACTCTCTCCCCCCTCCCCCGTCACACCTTCTAACAGAGCCCCCCCACATATCAAATCCCAATTTAACCCCTGGCCTCTGGAGCAGAAATGAAAGAGTTTTAAAAATGTTTACGTTTTGGTACGTTTTTAGGGAAATGTTGTAATATTGCAACGTTGGCCTTAGGTGGGAGCAGAATTTCTGTATTTCTACTCACATTGTCTGAATAAATATATTGAACAACTAATGGTTAATTTGCAGGATTGATTGCTTACTTAGCCCTATATCAGTATATAGCATGAATAATAATCACACATCACTCATATTTGTTATGAATAATCATTTATTAAATAGTAAGTCGCTTTGGATAAAAGCGTCAGCTAAATGCAATTTATGAAAGCCTCACTCAGGATTTTTTTAACAAGTGTTTTTATTGCTCTTGGGGCATTAAAAACAAGATTTTAACTTTAGTTTTTTATATAATATCTGCATTTTCTCTTGTGAAAAACTAAGTCTTAGTTTGGCCATAGTTATTTAATATATAGCGCCATCTCCTGGTTAAATCCTGAAATTGAAAATCTGGCAATGCCCTATTGGAAAATAGTGGGAGGGCTTAACATTCCCAGATACTGGTCTTTGGCAGGTCTTAGGCAGGTAACTGGCTGGTAGTAGGCAGGAAGCAGTAAGCTGGAGTCTGAAATAAGATGCTCCATCTGTAGAGATACAGATAGATGAAACTACTTGGCTGAATATTTGTGAAAGAACACATTTTCCATTCACAAGTAATAAAATCAAAGAAGCAAACTTTCAATTTATCAACAAATTTTACCTCACACCCATAAAGATGCATAACATTTCCAAAGAAAACTCTCCAAAATGTCCGAGATGTAAAATAAAAGAAGGAACATTTATGCATCTGTTTTGGGATTGTGATCTCTTGAAACATTTCTGGGATTCGATTCATGCTCTCACAAAAGCCGTTTTAGACATCGAAATTAGCCTAAATCCATGTTTTTTCCTGTTAAATTACATGCCAAACTTTAAACTGAACCCAAAACATTACAGAATACTAATCACAATTACATATTTTGTCAAGAAATGTATACTTTTATTCTGGAAGAATGAACGTCCCCCAACATTTAAACTTTTCATTGATCAGATAACACATTTTTTACCTCTGGAGAAAATGACATTGGAAAAATATAATCGTGGACATATTTTTCAAGCTCTGTGGTTGCCATTGTTTTCTTATTTGGAAAACATAACTGAGATATGACCAGTGATGGAATGGTGCATTCTGTGGCTATTTGTCCTGACGGCCGGAAATACGTGTTATGATGTTGGCATTGTCTACATTGTCACTTTTATTATACATATACAATTATTTGTATTGTATAATTATTTGTTTGTTTTACTTGTTTGGTTTTTATTTTATTTTTTATTTATTTATTTTTTGGTTCTATTTTTTTTCCTTTTCCTTTTATGTTTATTTTCATGGCTCTGTTGTTTAAGTTATATTGATAAGCATTTTTTGGTTTTGCCTGTGCGGGTATGTGTGGGTGGAGGGAGGGAGGGGGGAGTGTAGTGAGTGTACTGTGATATTACAATATAAATGAAATGGCATCGATTATTGTACACTATAATGAAATAAAAAGACTTGTAAAAAATTTTTTTTTTAAAGAAATTATGTTTGACAAATTCTTCTGCAGACTGTTTTTCAGTGTTTTAGAATGCAGACACAATAAAGAAAGTTGGAGAAGATGGGAAGGGATTAGTAAGCATGTATTGCTTTCTGCCTCATTGCTTTCTCATTAAGGACACATTCTACACCTTCAATAAGCCCTGAGGGTGCCTTACACACACACACACTCAGACAAACACACACACTTATTGAGATTCAGTCAGAGGCATATGCACACACTCTAAAATGACCTAAACAACTCCTTTTGTAATTTTATGTATTCTCTTGTCGATAACAGAACGACAAGCCAATAATCAGAAAGCCAGTGAAGGAGAACAGTAAGGTGAAAAGAACAGAGAAGAGTAGGAGAAGGACAGAGTTCTATTCCTGTGGCGTCTCGGCGGTCGTATCCCAAAGTAGAAACTCATTAACTACCGCCTCTCTGACTCAGTATTACAATTGCTAAAAAGGCAAGGACTAAATAAGGCAAATCATTTAAATGGTTAATAACCAGCAATAAGCCAGTCAGGGAAGAGTTGGGGAAGGGGGAAAACACTTTGAGTTGGATGGAGCCTATATAACGGCTTAGCCTTTGTGGCACTGAGTTTGTGTCAGAACGCATATACCTCTTTTTGTGAACTTGTTACCGTTGGGTTATTTGTGTTGAGGTAATTGATGTGGTTAGTTGCTTAACACTAGAAATAGTGAGGTTTCTGTACGGTTTTGTTTTCTTTAGTTTGAAGAAACTACAGTCCTCTTTTTGTTTTACAATCACAATTTGTGTATCCTTGCTAAAAATATGCAGTGACAATGAGTGGCCAATATCAGTCAACAATCAATATGAACTTGTAGCTTCAAATTTGTAAGACCCTTTAAGAGTATATCAATATTTAGCAAGTTAAACACAAGCATTATATAACTATGCTTAAGAATACACTTGATTTAGTTAATTTGTAATCCTAAAAGTAGTTATATTTTGATCGTCTGTATTAATGAAATGGGCATTTTTTAACTAATTCATATGCATTGAGGAAAGTGACACAATGAGGACTAGGCTACAGACATTCCTTAACAACTCTCTGACCCTTCAGTGGAGATCAACATAATGTGTCACTTGAACAAGTACTGAGAGATCACACCATCAGTCTGCTGGAAAGGCTGTTACTTTAGAAGTCTAGCACCCTGCAGGCAGAAAAAAACTGATGTCAACAGCAGTCCAAGTCAACATATCATTATTATATAGCCTTAGGGATGAGCTTATCGTCTGATGGAGAGTACGCTGCAGAAGTTATATTCGGGTCCAAATACGGCCGATGCCTGCTTTCCAGATGTATTTCCTTCTGAGCCTCATTTCTCTGATGTTGCAGCAATGTCAGCATCAGTAATTCCTTATTGATGGTATTTTTCAGTGTTAGTAACTCTAACGCCATATTTAAGAAAATAAATGTATTTATTTGCGAGCAGCTAAATACTTTATCTTTATTTATTATATACAATTTAGAAAAAATAAGTATACTTCATCTATTGTTTGAATTTTGGACTGGTATTTTCAGGGTTGGGGTAAATAGGTCCCAAATGCAGTACGGAGACAGGAAGGCGGGTTTCAAAGCTTTATTCAAAAGCTGATAACAAACAAAGAGAAACACTAACCAGGGGCACACAAGCAACAGGAACAAACTCACAGAAAGGAACAGGCAGGTAACATTGATGACGCTCAGACAAAACGCTCAAGGAAAGACAGGATTAAATCAGCCTGTCCTCCTCCAAAAAACGACCAAATAGGTTGATTGTTCAGCAGTTTATTACGACCTATAGTCACGTTTTAAAGTTTAGCACCTCTAGTGGTCGTGTAAGAAACAACAATTTGCGGCATATGGGCTAATGCTCCCGTTGATTGCAAACGCTCCGGAGGGTCGTATATTCACAAATAACCCTCTCTGGAAAATCCTAAATTGTAGGATAGTTTGGCCATTAAAATGCTTTTTGATTAGATTTCTAGCGAGAAGTGTATATTGTACTTTTAGAATCTACGTCCAGTGGATGTGTAGGACCTATAGTTTGATGGCTATTATGAAGATTATTTGAGGTTTCGCCAAGAGAACGTGTATATACTACGTCTTTCCCCCTATTCATTTCTATTGACGGCAGCATCCATGTAAAGTTGGCGTCAACCCTCACGGGGTGAAAACAATATTTCCGGTCTCGAAGTTTTCATAATTAAACCGGAAGTATTCCCCTCACTGTCAAATTATTTTACAGTGATATCTGCAGTACTCATCCACTAAAAAAAAAAAGTTTATCCTTGTTAATTACACAACATTGATTGGTTTAAATCAGTGGTCACCAACCTTTTTAAGCCCAAGATCCCCGACCTTGGCCTTGGTGAAAGGCGAGATCTACCTATTGCCGAATTGAGTGAAAAAGACAGCCCAGACAGTACTTCTAATTTGAGGCCTTTTATGTAGTATCTGAATTACATCAAATCATTTGGTGCAACTTCCAATTTGATTAAACCAAGAACACAACATAACTAACATGTCAAAAAGGATAAATATATAAATGTACATCATACCTATCATTTTAAGTTTCATTCATTCCTTCATTACAATCCGAAATATAAATGTATGTAGCTTATTTTCCATTTGTTTGAGTGAATGAGTATATTATTTTGTTGACAGCAACAACAACAAAGAAAAAAAATAACATCTTGCAGTGAGCAGATAATAAAGTGCCATTTTAAATGTGAGGCTTATCCACTGAAGCTTCATGCAAGTGCAACATTTAAGATTAACATTACAACTAGTTATTTTAACACAATTCTTACAAATTCTAAATTCTAACAACATTCTTTATCCGTGCATAAACCATTGGTGCGTTCACACCGGACGCGATGCAAATGACGCGTTCGCGCGGTAGCCAATCAGCGGTGAGGATCGCAGCTTGCCGTCACTGACGGTGAATCAGAAAACCAAAACATCAGCCGTTAGCTGTTAGCACTCAGAGCTCACAACACCTCATATCTGTTCAGAAACTGGACAAAAGTTAAACATGAACAAACCACAGACTGTCTATGTCATGGTGAATTCAGTCGCTGTTGTATCTGTGTCTGTATCATGTTGTTGTGAATCCGGACGGAGCAGCTACAACGTTAGCTTAGCCTGATCGATCCGATCTCCATTCAGAAAACACGCATTTTAAAAGGTTTTTCGCCCGCCGTCTTGTCTGCACACTTGTCAAAGCATTAATTCATGGTTTTTACTAACCGGTATCAGTATGTAGTCATTCCGGCATCATTTTGAAACGCGTATTACAATTAAATCACAGTAAAATATGTTCATTTTGTTGTACTTGGTATTTACCATAAGTGCAGTGAGTTAAAAAATATGCAGCATCACTTGAAGTCAGTCTATTATTTTCGGGAGCGACAAGGAATGTCTCAAAGATACGTCAATCAAGTGGCACCTGCTAACGGGGTGGTGGATGATAGGCTTACATCTAAAAACGTTATTAAAAAAAAACATATATATATATTTTTTTACTTTTCTTTGTTTTGTTACTTTTTTTTTTTTTTTAACGGTGCACGATCTACCCGCACCACCTTCGCGATCGACTGATCGACTGGTTGGTGACCACTGGTTTAAATGGTGTACAATGCTTTTGTGTTTTTCCCCTTCAATTCGGAGAAACAAATAGTTTTTTCGGAGTTTAGGATGGCCGAAGACACTACACTACCCATAATCCTCAGCTATCGTTTGGGACTACACCATCCCCGTGATTAGTACTCAAGCTCTGTGATTGGATGTTGGAGTGGCAGTCAGCCAAGGTTACGCCGAGCATCAAACAGTTCTTTGAAATGGAATGAAACCACGGCGGACTATCCAAAGCAGGATTTGAATAGAGCAAATATGGCAGTAGCCATCGATCATCTTAAGATAAGATAAGATAAGGTATACTATACTTATTGATCCAAAGTTGGGAAATGTTTTTGTTACAGCAGCATGTACAACATGCAATTTATTGTTACATTATAATTCTACTCCACTACAATTCAGAGGTTAACCTGGTATTTTTACTCCACTACATTTATTCTAGTTACTTTTCAGATTCTCATTAATGATGTGAAATATATACAACCCTTAAATCAGACTTTAGTTACACCTGAGTAAAATTAAAAAACACAAAAGCATTGTGCACAATTTAAACCAATTAATGTTGTGTAATTAACAAGGATAATCATGATGTCTTTTTGTGGATGAGTACTGCAGATATCACTGTAAAATCATTTGACAGTGAGGGGAATACGGTTTTATTATGAAAACTTCGAGACCGGAAATACTGTTTTCATCCCGTGAGGGTGGACGCTGCCGTCAATAGAAATGAATAGGGGGAAAGGCGTAGTATATACACGTTCTCCGAGCGAGACCTCAAATAATCTTCGTAATATCTATCAAACTATAGGTCCTACACATCCACTGGACGTAGATTCTAAAAGTACAATATACACTTCTCGCTAGAAATCTAATCAAAAAGCATTTTAATGGCCAAAGTATCCTACAATTTAGTATTTTCCAGAGAGGGTTATTTGTGAATATACGACCCACCGGAGCGTTTGCAGTCAACGGGAGAACTAAAAGTCGATAACTTTTAAACGTGATTATAGGTCGTAATAAGCTGGTGAACAATCAACCTATTTAGTCGTATGAGTTGAATGACTTGTTGGATTAAATACACACAAGGGTAATCACAAGACAAGACACAGCTGGGGAGCGGAGGTGAACACGGGGCAGCTGGTGGACACAATAAGAATCAGGCACTGGAGGGAAACTAAAGACAGGAAAGCAAACACAGCAAGTACTGCACCGAGGTTGCAGTCGAATAATCCAAAAATCAGCTCCTAACGTCTATCCCTATCGTCTATCCCTTGACCTCGGAGTGAAACGTCACGGGGTTAAGGGATAGTGGATAGGAGAATTCCAAAGGATTTAGGAGAAGAGACTGCGGTACTTTAGAGAATCCGACTGCACTTTCACTATCCGACGTGTTTATGATGCGCCAGCGGACATCATAAATGTGCGTCTGCTGCTGTGGGGAAACTATGGAAACTACAGTTTTCTATCCAGCGGACTACAACATGGATGTTTAATAAGAACGAGGGACTACTGTAAACTCATCTAGAGACTCTGCATCGTGCTCTGATGCTGTTGTTTTATGCTTTATGAACGTGGACAACAGAGAAACATATTCTTCATGACCAAAGTTGGAATTTAAATAAAAAAGGAAAGTGAAACTTATGCTCGTCACCCTCTCCCTCCGGTCCACATTAATACAAATGATCCCAATACGTATGACTGTATGAACTATGAAAAGATCTTAAAATCAATACAAAGTGGCGAGCCGTGACATTTATACCATTTATACCCCCCCCCCCCCCCGGACCCCCCTTCCCTCGAAAAAATAGAAGAGTTATTACGTCTCAGCGTATACTTCAGCGGAATATCAAAACAACGGCCCGGGGTGCAAAACGCATGAATGACAGACCCTCTACCACACAAAACAACACCATTTATATAAACACCTATCATGACAGGGCAACCACAGCCAAGTAACAATTCAAAATGAATTAAGTCGGCACGGCGGCCCACATTGAAAATGACTTAGGCCTACCTTTTGATGATCAATTCACTTAAACACAAAGTCCATCCTCCTGTCCTTTTGGATGAAGCACTTGATGGCGGGTCATGCAGCTGATCCTTTGCCACTCCAGTTTATCATTGTAACTCAATCTTGAAAATGACTCGGTTAATAATTTCGCAACGATGTCATCACTATCACTGAAATGAGCTATCATGAACGAACTTATGCTAATCATAAATCTATCGATTAGATTTATGATTCGAAAATAATAAAAGTAGGGTAGACATGTGGATATTATCCGGCTGAACAAAACGTGCATTTATCTAACAGGTTCGTTTTCCACAGACCTTATTTCGAGCTATTACATCCATGAGAAATCCCATTGCTTTTCTGTCGAGGGAACCCGAGCGCAGCTTACTTCCGGGTTTTAGGACGCGTCATTGTACCACTTGCATAAACCTCACAGCGGGCGGAACTTGTCATAAAGTCCGCGAAAATAAAGCCCACCCATTTAGAGGGAGGATATGATTGGTCAATTGTACTGTCATTTGACATTACTCTCTCATTGAGTTACTATAGCTGGCCCTCTGTGAATGTACAGAGGGACCAACAAGCTCTCCCGTCTTCACAGTAACTCTCAGAGACGGCATTTAACCCTTCACATTCCAACAGAAACTGAACAGGCAGATTCGAAGGATTTATTTCTTTGGAAATGTTATTTTAAATACAATTAAATCAAGTTATTTTGGTCAACATCATTCATCAACTAATGAAAAATGTAACTAAAACAAATATTTAAAAAAATTTAAAATATTTTTTTTAGAATATCTTAGGCCCTCACAGAGGGCCTAGAGGGCCCTGACGGCTCGCCACTGATACAAATGTATTTATTATAAACGTCAGTCCTTAACATCTATCACTGTGTATCACCATTCAAATATCTTTTAAAAGTTGAACAAACCCCACACAGCTCAGTAAAGACTGTGAAATGTTGACTTTATTTGATCATTTCAGTAAAAACTAACCTTCATATTTCTCTTTTTGATTATAATACTGATGAACGTTGGTTTTAAAAAGCTTAATAAGCACCGTAACTTTCATGATATAATTTCTTGGTCATAATCGGTTATTTCCGTGAACGGCCGAATGTTGTGTGACGGCAAATGCTGCAGCTGCAAGGCATTGTGGGGCAGCATTTTCTCCTCTCCTTTCGTAAAGGGAGGTCCAGTGGTTCCTAAGCTAAAGGAGGTTATAAAGGAGGTTTGAAACCTCCTTTCATCTATCATCTAGAGCAGGGGTACTCAAATACAAATCTTAAAGGTACAAACAAATGTTTCAATAAGACAAAGGTCCGTTTATTACGGTCATTCAAACTTTTAAACAATTGCAACAAGATTCTTAACACGAGGTTGCAAAAACAAAAATAATCTGTATGCAGCAGTTTTCATTGTTATTGTGTCTGTGCTTGATCCCTCAGAGTCGCAGTGTAAGAGCTGCACAGTTATGAATAAAGGCAGCTGCACCCTCTTTCACAACAAAGACTATATCTTCACTTCTAAAAGGGGTAAATTAATAATCTTTTTTCTCAAAGCAAGGTTACATCTGTGAGTTGGATGTAGAAGTGTCAGAATCAATATAGATATTTTTATTTTAAAGTAAATTCATATGGAACATAGTAAAAACATGTAAATTCTATCTCCGCCTAAAAATAAACCATTACTTATAGTGAAAGCCACCCTTGAATGATGGGTTAGTAGACTAAAAGCTTTAGGAATCCAAACTATAACATATAATAAGTACCCTGTATCAAAATTGATACAAAACAAGTGAAATTTGATCTTTTTAGAGAGGTTTAGAAAAATAAAGTCCAGGCGGACTCACCTCTGGGTAATTTGGGAACCATCAGTTCCATTTGACCTTTTTCACTGTAAAAATCATTTTATTACTTTGAATTATCACTATAGGTATTCATTCCATCCAAATACAACTGTTGTAAAAAAATTAAAACATACAAAATGAAGTTTGACTCCAACTGGAGCAGATTTATTTAAAACTTTACAATGTTACAATTTAGTCATGCCACTCCTGGTAACAATTCTTTTTGGAAGTGAAGCACAGAGGGACCTGACATTTCCTGCAGTACACAGCTGTCTTCACCTTCTTTTTGCCAGCATCATGGCAGTTCCTGCAGTTCTTCCTGATAAGGACATCTTTCCCATAAAACATGGGCCCGCATGTGAGTGGTGGGGGGGGGTGTTCCATATTCCAACATTTCAGAAGCAAGCTGCTCCCTGAAAGTCTTCTGTGTGTGTGGCTTTGTCCTACTGGGGTCACTCGTCATCTTGTGCAGCTCCTTGTGGAGAATGAAGCTGTTCACCACGACAATGTCCATAAAATGGAAAAAAAATGTCTTGTACCATTTCATCGTTTTGTGGAGAACGCTGTAGTACCCAATCAAAGCGTCAGACACATCCACGCCACCCATGCTTCGGTTGTAGTCCAACACAGCGTCAGGAACGGGAACAGTCTTAGTCTGCCAATGGACAGGAAAACATAGAAATCCCTCAGTGTCAGCATTTTCCAAACATGCTTCTTTCCAGCCTGCAGTCTTTTCAGGGCGTTGGCGTTCGTGTTGGCAATGATTGTATTAACCACGGAAGCGCAAAAAAAAAGTCTCAAATACGTTTATTTTCTACATATCTTCTAGAAACATATTTTCTCCCACGTTACGTTTGTTACAAACATATCTCAAATACGTTTATTTTCTACATATCTTTGCCATTTATTGTCTTGCTTATAATAATGATAATAGTCATTTATAAATATCATTTTAGAGCACACATTTGAAATCGACGATCGGGCTCGATATATGGTTAAATTAAAATCAGTAGGCGAGGCTGTAATTTCAACACAGTCTCGAAGGCAATGTGAGCGTCCATTCCCATTGGATAATGGAGGTTTTTACACCCGGAAGTAAGTATTCTCTTTACTGTCGATTGATTTTACAGTGATATCTGCACTACTCATCAACTCAAAAACACCAGATTATCATTGTTAATTACACAACATTGATTGGTTTAAATTGTGTGCAATACTTTTGTATTTTTCCCCTTCGATTCGGAGAAACAAATATTTTGTAGGAGTTTAGGATGGCAGAAGACACTACACTACCCAGAATCCTCAGCTATCGTTTGGGACTACACCATGTGCTTTGCTTGACAAACCCCGTGATTAGTCTTCAAGCTCTGTGATTGGATGTTGGAGTGGCAGTGCGCAAAGTTTACACCGAGCGTCAAACGGCAGTTTGAAATGGAATGAAACCCATCGACGGCACACTATTCAAAACAGGAATCGAACGTGTCCTACCCCCCCCCCCCCTTAGGTCACAGGCTCCTCCAACAGTGCAACACAATAAAACAGATACACAGAAAAAATAGTGCAAGTAAATACAAAAAGAAAATTGGTAAAATAGTAAAAAGTGAAATAGTGCAATAAGAGTCTATATACAAGTGATTGGAATATGATATATTAGATAAATAATTTCTAAGTAGCAGCCAGATGAATGTTATGGATGTTGTTTCAAAGTTCAGGTGTTTAATAGTCTTATGGCCTGTGGGATGAAACTGTCCCTGAGTCTGGTGGTTTTAGTCCGGATGCTGAGGTACCGCCTGCCAGACGGCAGCAGACAGAACAGAATGTGGCTGGGGTGATGGGGGTCTTTTATAATCCTGAGGGCTTTCTTTAAGGTTAACCTGGTATTTTTACTTCACTACATTTATTTTAGTTACTTTACAGATTTGGATTAATGATGTGAAATATAAACAACCCTTAAATCAGACTTTAGTTACACCTGAGTACAATTCAGTGAAGGTGATTGTCAAGTGCCAACAATCAGGCGAGATATTTGGTAGTGGGTGCTTGAGAAGACAAAACATTTATCTGCAGATCTCTATAAAGTATATTCATTACTCGTTATTCTCTACTAATAGTTAATTAAAAACTCTATATAATGGCTATTTTGCACATCCCTTTCAAGATTTCAAGATTTTCTAAGGTTTATTGACATATCATACACACAACTACGGTGTAGTTATGCAATGAATGAAACACTTGGGTCACAGGTTCCTCAACAGTGCATTACAAGACATCTATCAATATGTGTGTATACCTCCACCATTAAACTCTCAAATTCTGCACATTTCTTATACTATCTACATACATCTTATAAGAGTATAATTAATGTGTATAATATCAGTTAAAATAAGTGCTTCAACATAGTTAACATTGCAGGAATGCAATATATTAGACGTTAAGTCCTTTGTCAGACCCCCAAAGCTGTTTTCTTATTTAAAAGAAGACCTTAACCTAAAGTATTCTTTAATGTGTTAATAAAGGTTAATTAGTTTGTCTGTTTTGCGCATCCTCATATTAATATCTTTATACATCCGGCACTAAACTGTTTTATTGTAGAGATCACTTACAGTATCTTCTTGATTTTTTATATTCTATATTTCTATCATTGACCTTCTACTTTCCCCCTATGAAAGTATGTACTCTTAATATTTTTTTCATCAAATAACATTATTCAACAAAAATAACATTATTCAACAAAAATAATTAAATAACGTGCTTTAACCACTAGGCGGTGCACACAAGGTACACACAGCGTACTAATAATAACTTTGTATTATTAGTGTAGGACACTTGTGTATGTATAACATCTGAAGATGTGTAGTTTTATTCATGTTTTTACATAATTTTACAGGATATTGCTATATTATTTCTCATGTTTTACTTCTACACATTAATATCTGATTTGTAAAACATCACAGACAGAAAGGTATATCCGTCATTTAATGGTAAGCTATTGAAATTGTGATTCCATAGATGTGTCTCCCATCACCCAAATCCCCTGACTATTCTCTCAACTCAGTATTTACATTCTTATATTCAAAGAAAATCAGTAATATCTTTAAAAACTACAAGTCCTTTTCTATCAGCTGTGCACCGTTATGATGTAAATATAACCTATCTACCAATTGGATCAAATATCAAAGTCAGCCGAATTAGTATTGATACTGCAAGGAGACGTATTTTGTGAAAATAAATGTAAGATATTGTGTAATTGTTGATATATTTATGATCCACGTCACGTATTCAGTTTCGGCGGCACTTCTTCCTGTTTGTCCAGAAGTCTTCTCATCAGGGCTCTATAAATAAAGAACTACGGCAGATGTGTAATATTTAATGCAGCCGAACCGTGTATTACAATGCCGTTATGTGATGACTTCCAAAGAGAAAAGCAAGAACACTCGGAATAAAGTATTATTATTTTTTTTTTTAATGTTTTCTGATTTCACATCGTATAAACACCATATCCCAACGTGCATTGCGTCTAAAACATCCAATCAGCGAGCTGAGGATCTTTCCTACGTCTGTTTCCGGTATTGTTCCTGTAATGAGAGTTCACATTTATGCTACATTGAAGGGTGGAATCGACTACACATCTTCAGAAACATAATTTGCTTCAGATATAACTCATAGCAATATTGTAACCATTAAGAAAAGCCAACTGCATTAAAAACCCAGTTAACAAACACTAGGTCAAGTATTTTTCCTTCAGTAATGAAGATGTAATTTCAATGTAGACACACCTGGGGTCGCTGTTCAGTCTGTTACACTGAGCCACGCATTGTCTGGAACGTAAAAGGGACGAAGAAGACAAATTGAAGTGACGTACTTCCGGTTCCACATGAAAACATTCTCAGTGCAAAAACAAATCGCTAAATAAAAAGATAAAACACTGGCGGTGTTGCATGCGCCATGAAAAGCTCTTGCCTTATTAACATAAGTAGCAATGTGTTAAGGGATAGTGCTTTTAACACAATCAGTTGAAAAACGTATCCACTTAATTAGATGTGCACCAATGGTGAGGATGGAAATTCAAATCAGAATCTGGCACTATAAAATGCTTGGGCTTAGTGCACAATCAAGCGATTACAGGCTTCCTTTGAGAAAAACATACTTCAACAAGAACACACTGCACAAAAGAAAATTCAATTCTACAAAACACTCGAGTTACGGGTTATAACAAAAGTCCTCAGAGAGATGCTTCAATTACACTGCAATACCTGATGCCATTCCCTCCTCAAAGAAGGATTGATATAGCCAGAAAATACTTATTTTACAGGCATTATTCAAGAGCTTTGTATTAAAACTTCCCTGAAAGACCCGCATTCGCAGTGTTCAAAGCTTGCAGAGACAATCACAAAGGGAAAGAAGGTCATGTTGGCGGGAGGATAGAAAATCCGCTCCTTCTCACACTGGAGATAAATGGTTGGTTTTTCATACTCTGAGGAATTTAAACATAAAGCTTAGATGGGGGAAATAATAGGAGAACGGTGTATTTAGCAGTGGTTCTCAACATTTAGTAAGCCTACAAAAGGAAGTGAAGTATATATTTCCTTCAGTTAAATGAACCTGATACTCATTTAAATAAATGTTAGGTAATATTTGTTTGACATCTTTAGGGTAATATTATGGATAAAAGAGGGTTTTCTGCAGGTATGTTTTGTTACCCATTATTTCCTTCTTCCACAACCATTTAAAAAACATGACGGTAAATAAACACGAGTCATAGCCAATATTGTTTTCAGATTTATTACGCGCCTCTCTTCCTGAACCAGAATGATTTAACACTGTCGCAGCAGAAGAAACTCAGAGTGTCTGCAATCAGTAGATTTCTGCCAGATTCTTTCATCATACCTGTAAAATCCTGACCCCCTTACACACCCAAAGGCCCCGGACTTAGCCGCTGGTATGAAGGGAGCCAAAAAAAGATAGAGATGAAGAGATAGATGGTACTAAGACTCTATTTGATCTGAGACATTCAAAGAGAAGTCTTGGAGGACTGGGCTGAGAAGTGTGAAGTGTAACGTGAGAGAGACTGCAGAAAAGCAAGCATGAGACGAGACGTTCCTGAGGCAGAGAGCCTTGAAATAGGAAAGTAATGTAACTTTCCGTTATATGGGCATAGATATGTCTCATAATTATTTGTGTGAACAGAAAAATAATTTGTGTGTAAATATGTAATTTGTAAATGTAAAACACCATCCACAAATGCATTTAAAAGATTTGCAAACTCACAAATAAATGTGCAAATGTAAAACGGATCTGCAAATACGCTAAATATTTTTACAAATAAAAAAAAGATCTGTGAATATTTCTTTAACATTGACAACTTTCGATCAGGCATTTGTGAATCCATTTTGTATTTGTCAACCAAAAATGCGCTTGTGGATCTCAAATCTCTGCTTGTGGATCTCAAATCTCTGCTTGTGGATCGTCTTTTTACACACACGGAATTTTGAGACATACTTTCCGCCGGTCTCGGCAAAAAATCTACTCGTGTCACTCGGTTATTTTCGGAAGCCACGTGATGGCCTGCTGATGACGACATTTCCGCATGATTTCAAAGTAAGAGCATGATGGTTTGTTTAATACTCTGTTTTTGTATTATAATGAACAGCGGAACGTTAGATGCATTCTTCATCACCATCATCATCATGTTATAGTGATACAGTTAGTTTGTGTTAGTTTATTGGTTCAATACAGAATATATCGAGCACATCTGTATGCATTGATGTTGAAGTACAGGCTATACGCCACTTTCGGGTCCCGGGGGAGCAGCTGGCAGCAAAGCAGCCCAGAGATAACTCTTTCTTCATTGTTTTTTGTGTATTCAGTCAAGCGGGTCAAAGTTACAAAGCACTTCACATCTTATTAATCGGCCTATTTTTACCTTACCAGTGCAAATAAGGTAATCTGTAAAAAAGCACCGTATTTAGGTTAGCCTTCATAGTAAGGTTACATTAAATGTTATAATATTAATTGTGTCCTTTCTACTGTATATGCATATATTCCTGTCTATTGCTTTCATTTGTATTTCATGTTATTATGTTTATACTTGTTTCCACACATTTCACAATTTGGGATGAATGAAGTATCTATCTATATGTCTGTCTGTCTGTCCGTCCGTCCGTTTTTTTTATATAATGTGAAATTCGTAATTTGAAAAATGATTGATTCGAAAATGATATGCTGCTACAGTACAGTACAGGTAGCCTACTTATGGGTGTTTCATTCAAGCTCGGCTCCGTGTGTGTCTGTGTGGCACGAGTGAGTGATTGTTGTTGCTGCGCTAACCGATATTAGAAGCTGTTTCTACAACTAAGTGAAAGGAAAGTCCTCTCCTGTCAGATAACGTCAGCTCAGTGAGCTAAAGGACTCTCTCAGTGTTTAGATAGTTAACTTAGTCTAAGTTATCTCAGTGGGTCTCAAAACAGTTTGATCACCATTTATGTAAACAAGTATTTCCGAGGCACACTTCATATGATCATTATAGTTAGGCTATAAAACAATAAGAGAATAAATGAAAAACAGGTATGAAATACTATATGACAGTAAAACAAGAATACAGTTTAAAAGGGGAGTGATTTGTAAAATATTTCATTTCATTTCAAACCTTTATTTATCCAGGTTGTATCCCATTGAGATCATTGATCTCTTTTTCAAGGGAGACCTGCTCAAGTAGGTTCCACATGAAACATTAAAAACATAAACAGAACAACAAAAGGACATCATACAGTATCATTTCAGGGATTACAATTTACATAACTATCCACATGAACAGGTACCAACAGCTTCCGATTGAGTAGCATCCAACCAAGCTTTAAAAACATTTAGTGGCACCAGATTGCTCAGTTTCCATTTCAATTGCAGACTATTCCAGGACAGTGGAGCTGCGCATCTAAATGCTATCTTCCCTAAGACAGTCCTAGCAGTTGGCACATTTAATAAAACCACAGCATGCAATCTCAGGCTGTAGCCACTTACAATTCGCCGTGAGATCAGGGAGCAGATGTAGGATGGAAGTTTCCCTAACATGGCTTTATATATAAAAATGTACCAGTGACTGAGCCTCCGTACAGTTAGTGAAGGCAGACCAGCCCTTGCATACAGGGTACAGTGATGGGTTAATGCTTTACAGTTTGTCACAAATCTCAGTGCACTGTGATACGCAGCATCTAACTTGACCAGGCAATTAGCAGGTGCATTCATATAAATCAAATCACCATAGTCCAGCACAGGTAAAAAGGTCACAGAGACTAGCCTTTTTCTGGCCTCGAGCGAGAAACAGGACTTGTTCCTGTAAAAGAAACCTAGCCAAACCCTCAGTTTTTTAAGCAGGTTATTGACATGACGTTTAAAAGAGAGACAGTCATCAAGCCAGATACCAAGGTATTTGTAACAGGCAACCACTTCAAGTTTTATTCCTTGCATAGTTACAATATCTAAAACAGGCTCTGGTGTCTTTTTAGCTTTTGAAAAGAGCATTACCTTGGTTTAACAACATTTAAAAGAAGCTTTAGTTCAGAGAGCTGAGTCTGAATAATGTTAAAAACAGCTTGCAATTCAACAACAGCCTCCTTAATGGAGGGACCTGCACAGTACATAACGGTATCGTCCGCATAAAAATGTAAGGTTGCTCCATCGACATTTTCACCTAAACTATTGATGTGGATGGAGAATAAAAGTGGACCATATCCATAAAGAAAAAGTACATCTGTTTACAGTTCTGTTTCATATGGGTGTTGAGAGATGTATCCATAGATCTCTTCATTTTGCTCTCAAAAGTGCACCAGATTGATGCATTTAACTTCAATTCAATCAGGAGAGACGTTGATGTATGAATACATGTTTATTACCGGACACGTGATGTGAATGTAATAATGGTTGCCACAATTATGACAGGAGAATGGGATGGTGTTTGGCGATTAGGCCCCAGTTTGCAGGATCATCATTCAGGAGGGGGAAGAACCGCTCCGATGAAACCCCAAAAGAAGTGAAGTATAATATACTGAGGTGTAGTGAGTTTCTTACCTTGTGGGCTGACTGCGGTGATCTATGGAGGAAATGAGAGATTAACACATGATCGCACAATTTGCCGGAATCAACTGCCGGGCTTACGGGTCCACCCGCGGACGCTAACTGCCGAAATCAGTGCCGGGCTTAGATGAAAACGACCCGGCGGTCGCCTGCCTGGCTACGCAGGGCTTGACTACGCCGACACGATGGTCGGACGGCCTGACGATGCAGGGATCTTTATTACGCACGGACACGATGGTCGGTGGCCTGACGATGCAGGGTTTAACATCACCGACACGATGGTCGGTGACCTGACGATGCAGGGTTAAACATAATGCAGACAAGGTGGTCGATGGCCTGACGATGCAGGGTTTAATTTCACCGACACGATGGTCGGTGACCTGACGATGCAGGGTTAAACATGATGCAGGCACGATGGTCAACGCCTGACGTCACAGGTTAACATTAACACAGACACGATGGTCGATGTCCTGACGATGCAGGGTTTAACTTCACCGACACGATGGTCGGTGGCCTGACGATGCAGAGTTAAACATAGTGCAGGCCGATGGTCAACAGCCTGACGTCACAGGTTTAGCATGAACAAGGACCAGAAATCAGTGCCTGCAGAGCAGGGGGACATGCCCGTGACTTGAAATACGAATATGTGACATATGCTAATAAGACACCACCACCAGTTATATGCATAGTTACCATAGGTAAGCTGGAGAGATCTTGGATTGCCAGCACGAGCCGATGTCCGGGCGAGGAGGGAGATGTAGACCACGTGATGCAGGTGCGCTGTTACTTGAGTACAGTGATGCATGAATATCATAACCTGGCTTGCACGAGCCATGAGAGCATGAGCCGAGAATATGAATGAAGTGCAGAATGCACGCATGAATGACATGCGCTTAGTTAAAAACTGAAACGTGACCCATGATATAGGTCTAGCTTAATTAGCAGTTAATGCGCCATGCTGATTGGGTGATGAGACTGTCTTCTATCATTTGAGAGAGAATGATGAAGGGACACTAATGTTAGATCCACGAGTGTGATAATAAATGTGTAAGCAATGGTGGAAAATATGAGCGTACCGCTAAGCGAATAATCTCGTGCAGGCTAGAGTCGCTACTGAAGAGAGTGGGCTCGAGACTGCGACTCGCTCCCTGCGAGATTCCCCCCCCAAAGCAGGCATGTGCAGTGCCCGTCCTTAAGAGGGTTTTATTTATTTATTTTTAATTATTTAATTTTTAATAGGTGCATGAGATAATAGGCTGCGCTGAAGTGGGCATGAATCTACCTTACACGATGCGACGAGTCTAACTAGATTTGTCTTACCCTGAACCTGGAACTAAAGATAGCAATAACATAAGTCGGAAAATCTCATGAATTTGTTGCAGACTGCCTGCTTGCAGCCTGCACTTGACGCCTTGTTGTTACGTAGAGGTGGGGCGCAGGGGGAGCGGGAGATGGGGTGGAGCTTCGCATGCGAGGATAGGCCCGTTCAGCGTGAAGGCCGGAAGCGCCGGCATTCTGACATGTTCAGAGAGGGGTGATGGTTCAGAACATTTTCCCGCCACGTGGTTTCTGGCGCGAGGTAGTTGCAAAGCTGCGGCTGCGCCTGGGGCAAACGGACTTCGGATGAGCATCCTTGCAGAAACTGCATATGTGTAGGGATGTGCAGAAAGGGTGAGAGCACACGTTTTCGTTAAAACTGGCGCAAATCTTCTCGTCTTGACTATACTGCGCCTGATGGTTATGTCTGTCGTTCCCGGCATACGGCGTGGAGCCTCTAGGCCCTGAGAGAGGCACTGAAGGGCAGAAGGGGGAGAGGTGGCCCTGCGCCCCGCAGCTGTTGCATGTGACGACGTGTTGGCCGCCGGTGGCCATCACGAGCAGCTCCGTGTCCAGCACGGACCAGTCCAGGCGGATGTTGCAGTGAGCTAAGTGGAGCGCTGCTTTGCTTGAGAAGCTCTTATGGTAAGAGTAGAAAATAGATCTCCCATATTTTAGGTGGAGATCGCCGATGATGGCCATATAAGAGTCTAATTCTACTCTTCTCTCAGGGTAAACGGAGCAGAGAACGTCGCGAAAGATGCCGAAAGCAACCAGGAATTGCCCTATGCTGAGGTCTTTAAGGAGCCGGGGGTCTGCAGCCTTAAAGACGGCAGTGATGTTTCCTCCCGTGGCAATTGCTTTATCGCACTCCGGGGAAGGCAGAATGAGGCTGACGAGATTAATGTCCTTCCCTTCGAGAATTTTAGCTCTGAGCCGTGAGGAGATATTGGCGGCTTGGGAGATGAAAGGCCTGCCTGAAGGAGGAGCTGGGAGGGCAGAAGCCAGGGAATGAGGGGGAGCTACTTGGAGATGAGGAGCGACCTGACCCGGCATGAAACCCGGCGGGACGGGGGCAGGATGCGCTGCCCGTGCAGCTGAAGTTGAAGCTCCAGCAGAGATATTCTCCAGGGATTTAAGACGGGAGTCGATTAGTAGCATGGAGCTAGCCAGGGATTGCAGGGAGCTAGCTAAACTGTGGTCCGTGAGGGGCTGATTAGCAGTGCTCCCGGGCTGGCGAGCCTGGGAAGGGGTTGATTTTTTGGGCGGCAGGGCTCCTGGAGGGCTTGACTTCCTAGACCTTTTACCTCCGCGGCTGCGGCCGCGTCCTCGCCCTGGTCTTCCGGGAGAACTGACTGAAGCTGCTGGCACGTTCTGGAGAACCGCGCCGGAGACTTGGTCCGACAGCTCGCGAAGCTGGGAGAGAGGGAGGCCTGGGGCTGAGGAAATGCCCCGCTGCAGGAGGTGAGCGATGAGTAAGTCTGCCTCGGCTGTGCCTGAGCCTCTGCGGGAAGCCACACGAGGAGATGGAAGCTTCCTCGACCGGTGCATCGGAACCGGGATCGAGAACCTCCGAGAAAGGTTCGTTGATAGAATCGTCCGAATTGGACATCTTGAGTTTTGTACTCTTGAGGTGTTTTAACGGGGAGTAGTAGGTTGCTACCTTGCGTTTTGTCACCTGGAATGACAGTTGACAGAGGGAAGAGCAGATAAAGGGATTAGCGGGAGCTATGATAGGCTTGTGAGAATGGAGAGAGGAGAGATTGGTTAGCTGGGGTGAGACGCCCCCGATCACTTATGAGGAAGGAGAGTGTAGTGAGGTGGCGTGTAATCTGAATGAAGAGCTTGGTCTTCCTGATTGAATTTATGCTGAGCTTCATTAATAATAATTTAAAAAAAAATCTTCTCTGATATGCCGTGAGCTGATTATCGAGCCTTCATTGTAACAGTCGCGGGTGTAGCTGTATGTGCGTGTGGGGAGTGTTGCAGTAGAAAATGTCACTGTAGCCCATAGCATTAATGGGAAACCCTGTTAGATCTATCTATCTATCTATCTATCTGTGGACGGACGGACGGATAGATGGATACTTCATTCATCCCAAATTGTGAAATGTGTGGAAACAATAACATTAAATACAAATGAAAGCAATAGACAGGAATATATGCATATACAGTAGGAGGGACGCGATGAATATTATAATATTTAATTTAGACTTACTAAGGCTGACCTAAATATGTTGCTTTTCTACAGATTACCTTACCACTGCACTGGTAAGGTAAAACTAGGCTGATTAATAAGATGTGAAGTGCTTTGTAACTTTGACCCACTTGACTGAATACACAAAAAACAATGAAGAAAGTTGAACCAATAAACTAACACAAACTAACTGTATCACTATAACATGATGATGATGGTGATTGTTACGACCCTGAGTCGTTATGTCATTTGTGTGTAGATATTTTTCCCTCCTCCTGTATCTGTCCTGTTGTGCTGTGGTCCTACTTATACCGTATACTGGTCCTCTTACTTGTCTTGAAAACCTCAGAAAAGAAACTACTTTAACCTGTCCTTGTTGGACACGCTTTTATTTATGCAAAAGTGTGAAACCCTTTTCTTTTGGTTGATTCTCGTTTTCTCCTGTTTATACGTCAGAGTAGGTAAGAAGCCTGTAGGTTTATTTTTCTTATTTGTTAGGCAATATTTATGTGTTCAGAGATTTGTTTGTTTTGTGGGTTGTTGCGTTAAAAACTTTGGTAATTAAAATTACCAAATGGCATTCTCTGTCTCGGTGTCCATGTTCTTGGGAGTGGGAAGAGTTGGGAGAGGGCAATTTTATGCTGCGCCTAGTTTCCCTAGATCTGGGCGTAACAGTGATAAAGAATGCATCTAACATCGCCGTGGGAACATGTTTCAAATGGGGGGTGCTGTGGGGATGATGCCAGGGCCGGTTCTGACCAATTTGCTGCCCTAGGCAAGATTTCAGCTGGCATCCCCCCCCCCGTCGAGGCGTGCAGGAAACTAAACCCACCTCCCCTGAACATGGGTCGACTGAAGAGTCTCGTCATGCCTGCCTACAAGCAGTAGCGCTGAGCAAAGTGACTAGAAGGCAACCACACACTTTATTAAAAAAAACACACTTTATAAAGTCAGGCAACACTAACCAGGCTTCGTGTGATTCTGTTTATTTGTACCTTACTTTGACCATCCGTTCGCTGTTATTGATCATTGTGGAGAGCAGGCAGAAGTTTTGTTTTGTATTATAGCAGCTATCGGATGGAATCAATACATGGGCTGCAACTTCAGGGGAACTGGGGATATGTATCAGCTGCTTGTGTGACAGTCAGACAGTGAATACTTTAGGGCGGCCGCTGCCATTTGGGCTAACCCGGAGCTAACGGGAGAATAAACTCCCGTGGAAGAGCAGCCAGCACTGCAGCGGTCGGTAAATACTGCTGAAACACATTAATAAACAATGAACCACGGCACTCTGGAGAAAAGTATAAGGTTGGAGAAGTCGTTATTTAATTTAATCTGGCTTCGTATGATTAAAAGCAACACGATCATCGACCCGACGCAGTCCCCCGTTGTTGTTGTTGTGAGCTCCGTTGGGGAGCAAATCAGCTATGTAAACGGTGACGTCATGACGCAGCACCGGCAGCTCTGGGTGGTGTGAACAAAGCGGGAGCAGAAAGGGGAAACCGGAGCTGAACCAGAAAAGCTCTAGCTAGGAGCTAGAAAGGGAAAAACGCTGGTGTGAAAGCCGCATTATTGACATGTTGGACAGCTTATATAAAAAGGCTTCAAATGTATTTAGTATTGTATTAACATGTTTTAACACGTCACATCCTCTAGGGGGGTCCGGGGGTATGCCCCCCCGGGAAGATTGTTTTTAACATTTTAAAGTAAAATGCTTCAATCTGGAGCATAATTACAAGAGACTGGATCTAGGGGGTACAACTCTAAACACCCATATGAAGAAGATCGGTTTACATTTTAATAACCAAATAAGTATGTGAACATAACCAATAACCTACCATAGCCAATAACAAATACATGTAACATACTTTATTTTTGTTGTTCATTTATATCTTATTTTACCTAGTTAACATTTATTTATTTATGCATATTTTTTAATCTCTCCAGTTTTAAAGGATATTTTTGGTTACTGTTTATAGTATACATTGGAATGATTTCAAATCATCAACATTTTTTATTTATCCTAATAATTATAAAAGAGTGCCTTGGAAATATTTGTTTACATAAATTGTGACCAAACCGTTTGAGACCCACTGAGATAACTTAGACTAAAGTGAACTATTTAAACATTCAGAGTCCTTTACCTCACTGAGCCTCTCAGGGGAAATGGAAAATGTAACCGGGGTGAAAAGGGTGTTATCTTTACTTAATTATGAATGTTGTTACATCAAGGCCGAAAATTTGTTTTTTTTGTATTATATTTGTATTATATTTCCATTAATCTTGTGGACGTGCAGATTCCCTGTCCTCCATCAGGGGGTGCTGCAGCACCCTCAGCACCCCTACTTCCCATGGCCATGGCATCTAACGTTCCGCTGTTCATTAAAAAAACAGCGCATTAAACAAACCATCATGCTCTTACTTTGAAAACCATGCGGAAATGCCGTCATCAGCAGGCCATCACCTGGCTTCCGAAAATAACCGAGTGACACGAGTAGATTTTAGCCGAGACCGGCGGAAAGGTTGTCTCAAAACTCCGTGTGTAAAAAGACGATCCACAAGCAGAGATTTGAGATCCACAAGCAGAAATGTGAGATCCACAAGCGCATTTTTGGTTGACAAATACAAAATGGATTCACAAATGCCTGATCGAAAGTTGTAAATGTTAAAGAAATATTCTAAGATCTTTTTTTTCATTTGTAAAAATATTTAGCGCATTTGCAGATCCGTTTTACATTTGCAAATTTATTTGTGAGTTTGCAAATCTTTTAAATGCATTTGTGGATGGTGTTTTACATTTACAAATCACATATTTACACACAAATTATTTTTCTGTTCACACAAATAATTATGAGACATATCTATGCCCATACCGTTACTTTTTGATTACCTCAATATCAAATGCAATGCAAAGAAATACATGGGAAAGGACATATCCATGGGATGTTTTCTAATAAAGTGTCTTATGTAAGAGCAGCAGGGAGCTAACGGAGCCAGTATCAGAGCAGACGGAAAGCTAACAGCAGCAGTCACTGCACAGACCTGTCACTCAAGGTGACAACGCTCTAATTCATGCAGAGCTTAAAGACTAAATATAATAAATATGGTTGAGTTATAAAAAAACTCATGAAGGGGTAAACTATCTATAGAGACTCAAACCTTTTTTTGTACCAGGCTTTAAACATGTTTATTTATTCTGTAACCTTAAGCATTTTAACATGGGGATCTATAGAGATTGCTATCTTCTGGAGTCAGCCTCAAGTGGCCACTCGATGAACTGCAGTTTTTGGCACTTCCTCACGGCTCTGCTGCAGAGTTTGCCGCTTGGCAGAGTCTGAATGCATGGCACATGGAATAGGCTATAATTTATTGCAGTTCGAACGATATGTCTATCGCGAATGTTGATACCGCTATGACAATAACATATTGATATAGTGTGCAGCCCTAATTGTTATCCACCTCGGTGGTAATGATTTAAGGCAATCAGAATGCACCAAAGTTAATGTGTTGGTGTGTATATATCAAGCGGCAAACTCTGGGGAAGAGCCGGGACGCCAATACGGAAGTGCCACAAACTGCAGTTCATATATTGGCCGATAGGCGCTGACTGCAGAAAGGAGCAATTTCCATAGACCCCCATGTTAAAATGCCCAATTTCACAGCCTAAAAAAACATGTTTCTACCCATGGATCCAATAAATATTATTATAGATATAGTTAGATTCCACCTTCATGATTATGAATCTGTGAGTGAATTGTTTTCTAACATGACCCTTTTATTTATATTAGGTCTTAAAGTTTTTGCATAAATTAGGGCGTGGTCACATTGAGTGACAGCTCTGTCAAGTGACTGCTGCTGTTAGCTTCTTGTCTCTCTGCTAGCTGCTCCGTCTCCGTGAAGCTACAGGGACTCTTGCCTGCTCAGTTCATCCAGGGAACACAACTTGACCCCGGCCGTGTTTGTTTGTTCTTCATGCTTATATATCGGACTATTGTGACTCGCTCTGCGGTTAAAACAGACGGTGCATGAATGCCGTTTTGCGGTAAGTGAAATTCGAGTACTTTATTTATGTGTTTATGATTTTAATCAGCTACGTAATGCATGTTAAGGCTTGGGTTAGCGTGTACGCGAGTGGTAGCTACATCGGTGCTAACGATGCTAATCGTATCCTCCAAGTTAACTTAAAACCATAGACTGTATATATAAAGGTTTAAACGAAATAGACAAGTGTTAAGCGTTAAGTGGGATAATACTGTAGAACAAACGGCTTCTGTTTGAGGTTGATAAAATAAGGTCATCCTTGTAACTTAGAGAGATATTTTATTATGTAGGTAGGAACTGTATGCATTGCTAAGGTTAATTTAAATTGGCTATGCTCAAGTATGTAGACAAGCTAACGTCGAAGTAGTATATGTGAAATCAACCTCACAATAAGATGTGTGTATATTACAATTATTAATGTCATATTTCAAGATGATTACTTAGATATTACAATATGGTTGGTTGAGCTGGAGTTCATTATTGAGCTTACACGTTAACATCACAGTCATCTGAAGAACGAACCCAAATCTTGTTGTTTTTATTAATTGCATTACCAAATTGGTATCAAATAAATAGTAAGCATTGGTAACACAACTTCCAAAGTTACGGTAAAATAAAAAGGACCCTGACTCGGACAATACACAATCCAACATGTTCAACAGAACAGTTATATTGTTTGTACACATGGTTATTTACATATATATATGTTTGTTTAAAGTCTCCAGGTGATGCATACAGGCTGGACCAGAGAGTGAGAGACAGAACTGGACTCCTCACAGCAGTGAACTTCAGCACAGGTACAAATACTATTTTTTCATACTGTACACAGAACCAAGAAAGATATTGGTTTAAATAAATGAAGTATTGACTTTAATACACTGATATACATTCCATTAAACAATACTAAATACTAGATCACCTACACATCAGTGAAGTTGAGGGTTTCTTCCATGCAAAGGGTTACATTTAGATGTTAACAAGCAATATGACTTGTCAGCTTTCTAATTTAAGGTATTGAAGGCAAAGCTATTTAACACATAGTGAGAACTGCTATTTATCTCTCAATATTGTCTGTAAAAAACGTGGTCAAAGTGATTCTTTCAGTGAGACAACAGAACAAGCTTCTACAGTTGCACTAAGTTTTGATAACAGTTAAATATTATTTTGATAATAACATATATTTCAATGTTGATGAATGCCATACTGTTCATTCATAATCTGATTGTCTTTGTAGCTCACTGTTGAAATAAAATAAAACATTACAATTACAAAATAATTAGGGATGTCCCGATCACCTTTTTTTGCTCCCGATCTGATTCCGATCATTTGATTTTGACAATCTGCCGATACCGATTTTTCCCGATCCGATCTTTATGCAATGCATTAAGAGAAAATAAAGGTAACAGATAACGGCTGGTCATCCAACGCGATGAATTCAGCTATCTTGGCTGTTATTTTTTTGGCCTTTTCACTGTTCTGGGGCAGTTTCTCTTTCCTTTTAAAAGTCTCTGAAAGTGTCGGTTGTTTCAGTGCCGTTACCTGAGTGGCCGCTGTGTACTCGTCGTGTTGTTGTTGGTGTTTGTATTAGATTGGTCGTGTTGAACGTAGCTCTGTTCTTTCCACCACACGGAACCTCCGCCTTGCAAACATTGCATCTGGCTGTTACACTGCCTTCGCTTAAAATGTTATAATACTTCCAAAGTCCTGACATTTTCTCTGTCCCGACTCCCGAGTCACCAGCTGAACGTAGCCTCTCGTTAGCTTACTGCTACTATTAGACACTGCACCCTGCCCACTCTGTTGCCAGATTTGAGAGAAATAAGCAACCAGGTCTATGAAAACAAGCCCAAAAGAAGCAACACATACATGATGTTGTGTAATTTTAAACCAAAACTAAGGCCTCAGGATGACTTTAAGACGTGAACATGGTCATTTTTGTTTTGTAACATTAAATAAAATAATAAAAATATTTTATAAAATAAAAAAAATTCAAATTTTTTTTTCCCGATCCCTGATTTTTTTCTCCCGATTCCGATCTTTTGAAAATCACGTGATCGGCTCCGATCCCCGATCACGTGATCGGATCGGGACATCTCTAAAAATAATTATATCTACAGCCCCTAAACACAAACGCACCTCTTTCATAAATAACACACTTGTTCTGCAATAATGTTTTATGTTTCTTGTCATTTTTGTTAGGAAAGGACATGCCTGAAAGACACGACTCAACATTTTCTCCTTCTCTGAGGGTAAAGAAGAACATCCAAGAGGAAAATTAAAGGCTGATGTTATGAGATGTTAAGACCTGAGGCCTGTACTACGAAGCTGGATTTTCCTAACCTGGATATGTTTGAGTTAGCCGGTTGGCCCAATCCAAAACATACGCGCTCTGGCTAAACTGTACTACGACGCTGGTTATCAAGTGGATCGCTCAAGCCAGCCGTGTCCTATCTAGTTAGGTGCGCGTTCACATGAAAGGGGTGGTATTTGGAGCATTCGACCAATCTCAAACACGGACAAGCGTACTGACAGCGCAGCGTCATATTTCCTGAATGAAAAGTGAACTTTAATATTAGTCAAATATGAAGAAGTTAAACTTTAAACATCCATGACTTAAACACTTTATCCAGGATAAAAGCCACATAGCTGCACCTGCAAGGTGAATACAGCTGGTAAAAGAAAAAGCGTTTGAATGCGTACATTAACAGGTTTATGATATGATATCACTGCCCCGTCCAAGACACGAGTGGATCTGACTTTAATTACATTTGACTCGAGTGTTTCGTCAACTTAATGTGTTGCTTAAAATAATACTTCTGCATACAGTATGTGACACTAAGTGTTGCACGGCCAGATACGGCTCAGCTGACTCAGATAAGGAAATATATGATACATTATGATGTGATATGATATGAATGATAATGGGACACATCGACGTCTGCACTCACAGTGCCGCGGACTGTACTTAATGTTACTTTGATCCGGTTACTTATGTTGTGGCAGATATTTAAGTAAGCTTTCTTAACGCTAATGTTATAATAGTCAGATTGCTCTGAAGATGGGAGGGGATATTCTATTAATGTTCACGTTCACACAGTCAGTTGATTTTTGTCGGCCGTCTTTCCTGCAACGGCAGTTTTTCTGTATTTCCTCTATCCTGTAATATGACTTGATAGCTTTAAACTCCGCACACGGAGCTCTGATTGGTCAGCAGGCGGTGCTTTCACTGAGTTGATCTCTTAGCCTGCAACCTAACCTGCTCCTGAGCAGGTTTGCCACTCAGCATAAGTTACCATGGAAATCTAGCCTGCTAAAAAGAGAACCAGCGTCGTAGGACCGGAAAGCCTGAGATTTCCCTGAAGTTAGCCGGCTAAGCGAAAATCCAGCTTCGTAGTACAGGCCTCAGTACAGGACATTCACTAAGAAACTACTTTTATTGTGAAAACAAAGTCAGCTGATCGAATGCACATATTTCCACATCTACACTCCATCAGCTGATTATTTCTATTTGCCTCACTTCATGAGCTTCACAACATGTACCTTGTACCGCAGAGTTTGCAACCTCACAAATAAATGGGGCCAATCTTCAGTCGGATGTGAATGTGTAATCTAACATTTTCAGTAAGAATAATGGACAAAAGGAGTGCAAATACAATTTATTGAAATGTGAACCAAAAGTTAATCAAACATGTTTTAAATAAAAAAGCACATATGGACAGAAGGTGTAAACCTATTAAATGTATAAGTAAACACATTTAGTCAAATAAAGTGACAGACTAGGCCTGATCAGGTGGTATCAGCTATGCATGGGCTCCTCCATCAGGCCTGGTCCTCCTCGCAGAGGAAAGACCCTCAGTCCTCTCCAAACCAACAGACAGGACGTCCATCACACGGAGGTTTCTCCCTGAAGTCTCTGCAGCTCTCTGGACACCACGCTGTCTCAATCCGTCCACACTCCACACTGAATATGAGAGGGGAAAAATGAAAATAATAAATGCTTTAGACAATAAGAAATATAAAGTTGACTGTTGAGTTGCTCAGTTTTTTTAGATTGTCAATACTATTACTGTATAACTAATATCTCAGGTTAAGAGGCACCTTCAAATAAAGATGGGTCTTTAAATACATTTTGTCTTTTGAATTGTTTGTCTAAAGTCAAGGATCTAGAACTGGTACTTGTAGTTTTAATGATACAGTCTGGTTATAATGCTGTTTGGAGGAGGCCTCACAGGTAAGAGCACTAACTAGCTACCATCACATGTACCTTAGCTTGACTTAAATGTATTAAACGTATAATTAAGTGATAGCAAAATATAAATAACTAATGTCATGCAAACATATTAATTTGCTTGATTCCAGTGTTGCATTTAGCACATTGCATACAAACATTAAGGGATTTTAAGATTCTGAAGTATTATGCTAAAAACTCAATAACTTAGATTATTATTTATAGTTTTGCTGAATAGTTTCATGTCCGCTTACCTTAGAAACGTAAAATGTGACGGCAGTGTGCAGATGGGTAGCATGTTAGCTTAGCTTCTTAGCTTGAGCTAGCTCTGTTACTTCCAGCTCGGAGGCAGCAGGTCCCGCCTCGGCTCCGCCTCTTTGCCCTTATTTGGAGCAGGCGGGAGTTAGACTCTGACGCCACTGTCGAGCCGTTAGTGGCCGACTCCGCCTACTAAGGGCTTCTCGGCAACTCTGCAGAATCCTATGGGTGACGTCACGGACCCTACGTCCATTTATATATACAGTCTATGGTATATATATATATGTCAAAATGTCAGCACTTGTCTTGGTGGTGTCCAGCAAATGATGGCAAATGTGAATAATATGTAGGTGTACTTAAGTACAACATAAAAAAAGAGGATATTGTAAAGTAAACAGATATGGTTCTAAACTGTATTGACGTAAACATGTATTATTTTGAATTGTATTTTAGTGAACATGTATTGTTTGAACTGTTTTAAGTAATCCCATATATAATGTCTTCTCACTTACAACTCACTGACCCAGAGATCCTGTTACACACACATACACCTCCTTCCACCAGCACACACCCATATTCTTTTCAAGGTCCTTTCTGGGCATCAATATATCTGTGTACAATGTTTGGTTGTCTGGGAAAGAATAGTTTGTGTGAAATATTCCTTGGGAAAGTAAAGGAATGAATATGGGTGCAGAGATAAGATTGACTCTGTCCTTGGGTACTTCCGAATCTCACGCGCTGCTCAGAAGAAAACATATTTTTTCCCAGAACTCTGATTCGCTGTATTGGACCCGACCAGAAGTGAATCCAACCAGTAAAAACACCTGGGTGAGTGAGCAGCTCACACAGCTCCTCCCCACGGACTCTCTGATTCGCTTCGGAGTAAAATGGGAAGGAAGTGTCGACACATCTCCGCCCCAAAATATGAATATGAATACTGTTGTTTTTGTATGTAAAATGCTTCCTGTTGCTGACTGGCTGGTCCCGATACCTGTATCGCACAGCAGTAGAACCTGAAGTCCGGAGTACTCTGTAAACTTGTATACGTGTTTAGTTTCTTACCAGTAAAATCTGGTTTAAGCCACCATCCAAAAGTATTTGCTACAACAATTGTTAAGAAAAAATGTTGAAATCAATGTGTAGTTGTTAACTTTGTTAGTTGTCAGACCACACACACACACACACACACACACACACACACACACACACACACAC
>CALSBW010025559.1:177370-188995 GCA_943590975.1 Lindbergichthys nudifrons
CACACACACACACACACACACACACACACACACACACACACACACACGAAATAGCAAGAGCAAAAACCTACTGCTTTTTACATGAAGAAGTGTAGGTTTATTCACCAGTAAAACGTTAATGTCCAACATTTTGCAATTTCATTACAAGAGTTGTCTTCATTCATTTAGACAAGTCTTTAAATGTTCAGTGTCCTAAATACTGTTCATTACTAGCCTACAGAAAAACAGTAAAACTACTTGAAAGTACTGCAATCTGTTAAGGGATCAGATCTGACGTGGGACAGTGTTCAGGGTCGGTAACAAGTCAAATGAGGGACTTGGTGACAAAAACACCTGTGGTGACGATGGGCTACAAATACCTTAAACTGTAGAGGTTCAACCAGTTATTTAAATAATAGGCATCTATGGATTTTGTCCTTGTTGAATGTTTTTTTTTATATAATATTAGGAAATTATTTAACTTTAAGCTGATGTAATGTTTAACTGTAATTGGAGTCTAAATGTAACTCTTCTTAACACTACCCAGTGTTAGTTTTTCTCAACCCTTGTATGCAGTGTGAGACATTGACTCTCGCAGGATAGTTTGTTAACTATACCAGTGTCACTCCCATATTAACACTAATATCTGAATTACTGAAATTCGTAAAAAAGTAAAGTTAGCTAACAAAAAAAAAGGTCAAGTTTGGCTAAAAAGCAAACATGTGCACCACAGCAGCATTGTAAAACACTTAAAACATACAATATATACAAATGTAGTGTCATTCACAGCATGGTTATAACTTTGCAATCAACTGGATTTTATTCTTTTGCTCAATGATGCAGAAGAGGAAGGGCTGTCTTGTATCTTTCTCCAGGAGTGTAGTACAGCTGGTTCCTTCCTGTAGTTTGAATGACAGATGCATACTTAGCATAACGCACTAAATAAGCAGTAATGTTTGCAGTCCTTTATCAACCAGCAACTATCACTTTTTACATAATACTAAAGCACCGTAAGTTAAGGATTTTGGTAGAATAAAAAGCTAATATTACATACCTTAACCAATTTTACAAGATGGCTGGCCTCTTGATGTAGGGGGCAGAAGATGCAACGGCAACAGGAGCGCTGACATTTGATTATCTCAGCCTTGGAGACAAAGAGGAAAAGAAAAAGAAAAGAAAGCATTACAACACATTACTTACTCCCTCATACCATTCTTTGATATCTTTTTTTTTTACTTCTTGGTAATTTTGAAGTCTCAGTCAATACTCAGTGACCATAAAGGTGTATTTTTGATACACAACTGTACATTTATCAATGAAGAATACAAACCTCCCAAACAGGGAATCTAACAGAATGCTACAGTTGGAGCGCTTGTATTCTCAATGAAAAATATGTTTAACTGGTTAGCTAGCATTAACACTGGCTTAATGCTAACAGCCCACACCCGAAATACAGCTTAAATTAGCCAACAGCCCAATAGGAAAACCTTCTGAGAAATGTGTCCTCAGGTGTAAAGTTTTAGCGAAACTTTAATGTATGAATAATCTATTGTTACCAAAGGTATCACTGGTTAGGGATGGAGGCAACAATAACCTAAGGCCTAATGTCTTACCAATAAAAGACCTGGTGCCAAAAAGAAATAACAATTTCAGAACATAATGTAAACATTAATACTTCATTTACTTACCGATTAATGTCAAACTGAGTCTGCAGCTTTCACGACAGTAGTGCTTGGGCGCCGCCTAATCCTCCACACTGCCGCATCCAAACGTGCGAACAAACCAACTCTTTCTCCTGGACCTCCTGCTCTGGAGCTCTTCAAACCTCCCCTCCCATTCCTGCTCCTTCCTCAGCAGGACTCTTGTTGGCTCTTCACGTTGCTCCGCCAGCTGCTTAACAGCACGCTGCCTATCTATGGCCTCCCAAACCTGATTCACTGCATCGTGGACAATTTTCTGCAGCTGACTGATCTCGATGTGAACCATCTCTACAGCGGATCCATTTTGAACTTGCGGGTAGACAACTTTCTTCTTCACTTCTTGGAGCGGTAACTCCTCCTGAGCTGCGAACCAGATATCGATGTCTGTCCTCGCAGCTTCAGTTTCTGGCTCTTCCTGCCTATCACTGGACAGGATGTTTATAAAGTCCAGCATTGGGGACTTCTTCAGCTGCAACCGGATCTGACCTTACCTGGGTCTCCTTCAACTGACGACGGAGGATCTCGCTTGTTTTCTCTTCGTCCAGTTTAGTCTGGGTTTGCTTTGCTCAAAATGTCTGAAGCTGGCACTTTAAGTCCTTATTTAACCTAATTTGGACATTAAGGCTTTTAGCAGTCTCTTTCTCCCTGCCTTCAGCCGCATTCAGCTTCAATTTCAGACTTGCAATTTCGTCTCGCTGCTCAAAGCTCCATGTTTTTACAGTATCTAAGCCACGCAGCCGATCAAGGACTGCACCCAGAGTATCATACTGGCTTTTCAGTTTGGCTCTTTCTCTTGCCTTAATGAAGGTTAAAAAAGTTTGGTCCTGGTGGAATCAAGTGCTCTACAGGTACCAATCGCCCATTGTTTCACATATGCATCCACACTGCTTCTCAAATCAGGGTTATTTGCCATGTTTGTGTTTGAAAAAGTTAGTTTTTTTCTTGCTACTCAAATGTCCCTGTGCTTCCCTTTGCCTATGTGACAAAGTGATTTTCCCAAGTTGTCTCATTCTATACCATCTGACAGCAAAATTGGCTTTGGTGATGTCATAGCATTCCATGTGAAAATGTTGGTGTGAAGATGGAATGGAATGAGACGCGCTGTTCTGTTGCACTGCTCCAGCAGCCTGCTAGCAAACTAGCTTACAAGCTAACTCAGCTGAAAAGGATCCAGAAATGTTACTTTTACTTTTTTTTGCTTAACCATTTATTGGAGATCAGCGCCGGCAATTAACTAAAGAGGACCATGGCCATGTTAATAAGATTAAGCTCTTACTTTAGCCACCAGTAGTGCTACATTAGTGAGTTAAATGATGTATATATAGCTGATGTCATTTAATCATATTATTTCATATTTCAAATAAGTTTAATCTTTCTGATATAATAAACATACTGTATGTTTGTTTAACTAATCAACAAAAGCATGTTGAATAGATTGATTCTTAACAATATTAGTTTTCTAATCTAAATATCTAGCTGTGGTTTATTTAAGCAATAGCTCACGACAGGCCGTGGTATATGGTCATTATATCACAGCTAAGGGGCGTGGCCCGACGCGAAGCAAGTCAAATCAGATTGCTTGATTTCACTTGTCCATTTTATAAGATAGTTTATATTCTCCTTCTTTCCCTAAACCAGCCCAGATGACCTACCTACACCAGGTCAGCACCTCCAGGTCCAGCAGCACCGTGACCCCTTGCTCTGCTGAAATATACAATTGTTTTTGTATTCATATAATTAAACTGAATTTAAGAAAGTTTAATGACCTAGAGATATCCTATTATTCCACTACTTATGTACTTCATGTTGTAAATAATAAGACCTCAGTAAACGAAATAAACAATGTATTTAACATTTACTATTTTGATTACATTTTTTTATCATCTAATCACAAAGTAGAGGTAATAATATGTCAATCATCTCTCTATAGTTTCGTGTCTTCTATTATGAGCAGCATGGAATATTTTAATTTCTAAGACAGAAAAAATCTATCACGTAATCAACAGCAGTAAAACTAATATCAGCAAAGTGTGTTTATCAAGTTGTTTATTTGTATTATGTGTGCAACAAGTATAGAGAAGCAGCTGTTTGGTAATAAGCATGTTGAGGAATCAGACAGACTCAAGCAATAATCCTTAAATATCTATGAAAAGAAAGAACACAGAGAATTAATTCTGAACCTAAGACACAAACAAGTGCAAGATAAAATATAGATAAATATAAACAAACACAAGTAATATAAGTGTCTAGACAGTATTTCAAATGAATACACTGTTAACAGCAATGTAATAAGTATGCATAATGAGAAGTACTATATGGCACACAGATGTGATTTGTTAATTTGAAGTAACAGTATGTAAGGCTAAAGTGCCAGCAGTGATGAGCTCTACAGTTCTTCAGTCTGTTCCCTGAGCTGAGGAGCTGTCAGCCAACGGCAGTCAGCAGAGGTCTGGGGGGAGGATCTCCCTGATCGCTGTGTTGTGTTCTGCAGCACCACGGGGTGTTCAGGTCCTGTGTTGATGGCAGCTCTGTCTGCTGATTTGCCATGCACTTTTCAAATTAGAATTTCATGTGCATACTTGTATGTTTGTTTTTTGTAAACATCCCCTTTTTAATGACTGCTGGGGTCTCCTTCCCCAGCAGATCCATTTCTCCAGAATTTTCCTTATCACAGAGAAAACAAGGGTTGCAAAATTACGATTTCAAAATGTAATTTTAAGCATTACAGACAAACAATCCCTAAAGGATCACAGCTTGCATCTCTTTGACAGCACTGCAAAAAACAAAACTCAAGCAAAAGGCTTATGTCAATTTATGATTCTATATTTTATAATAAATAAACTTTAACCTTAACCTGTTAAACCCTGAGCCTGTTTTTCAGGTCTCAGGCTCGAAAATGACATTCCCAGAACAAATGACCATATCTTCCCTTCTAAAAGGGTTAAATTAATAATATTTGTTCTCAAAGTAATGATAAACCTGTGAGTTGGATGTAGAAAAGTCAGAATCAATATAGTTGTTTTTTATTTTAAAGAAAATTCAGATTTTACATAGTAAAAAACTGTAAATTATAGTGTCCGTCCAAAAATTCTTTTTTACTTATAGTGAAAACTACCCTTGGATGATGGGTTAGTAGACTAAAAGCTGCAGGAATCCAAAGTACAACATATAATAAGTACCCTGTATCAAGATTGATGCAAAACAAGTGACATTTGACCTTTTTAGAGAGATTTAGCAAAAAGAAACCACTTCTGGGGTCATTTGGGTGGATTTTCCATATCTCTGGCCCCCCTTGCTCGATTTTGATGGTTGACACCTTTTTCTGACCGTTAGAGCCAATAGAATTGAAGGGGGAGTCCCCCACACACACACGTTGTGAAGAGAAAAGGTGGGGGCTTCGCGCATGTAATTTTTCAGAGTGAACCTATCTCTAGTTTTGACATCTGGAAACGGAAAAGCAGTTTGAATGCTTATGGATTATCAGAAATCATTTCAAAGGGACACAGACACATTAGATTAACCTATGGATTAACTTCAGCAGCATCTTTATCGTTTTAATGCCATTGAAGACCACTTTGGAGAGACTACAGAGCCAAGGTAAAAATGTTAGCATTTTTAGCTACCTTGCGTCACCTGTTTTGATGTCCGTTTTTGCTTATAACGTCGCAAATACGTATAATTCAGTGGTAATGTCGGTGTCAATAGATTCTGTGTCACCTCACGATGTGAATCGATGTGTTAGTTGTGGTGAAAAGATAAATAATAAGGTTTTGTGAGTGATTTTCGGTGCAGTAAGGTGTTACAATTTTTCGCTCGTTGCTAATTCAGAGGCTCAGTGTTAGCATTGTGGGTTTTCTTTTGAAAAAAAATAAAAAATGATCAGTTAGATGAGTTTCTTCCCGTTACATGGATATAAAGCATTCATAGTTTTATTAAATGAACATGCCCTCAGACACTGTTTCCTGCAAGATGTTGCGGCAGTTCCCCGGTACCGGGGTCTCTCGGGCTTAACAGGTTAATAAACACAACATTAGATCTAGCTGAAATATTTCAAATAGGCTTTTGCTTTTAGCCCTACCTCAAAGCTGCATGAGCTGCTTAAAAGAGTTGTAATGAAGTCCCAAAGTTTATAAACAGTACACAAATGAAACATTTCAGAGTAGAGATTAAATAAAGCAAACATCAGCTACATGTCAGGGTACCATTTTATAAATCAAACCGGACATAGGCTATACAGGTCTAAATGTTTTCACTTTGGTCTATTTATACATGCAATAGTATTTTGTAATTTAATTGATAAATGTAATTAATCTATAAAAGAGCCGATATCTCTGTATGACTGTAGGACACTTCTGAACTGATTTGATCTGTTCATAAACTGGAGAAAAGTTATACATGTACAAACCATAGACTGTCTGTGCCATGGCGAATACGGGCGCTGCTTTATTTCTGTCTGTGTGACGTTATTGTGAGTGTGGACGGAGCAGCTTTCAGGAACATCAAGTCAGTGAGTGCACCTGCCTTAAACACCATGGTAGCATCCCATCTCGCCCCCTATCCCCCAAATACCCCTGTTGATGACCTGGCAGCCTGTTACAACACTGCCCTAGCCCTCAGCCTTGATGCTCTGGCCCCTCTCAAAACCCATACAGTCTCCTACACCTGCCCTGCCCCATGGTTCACTGCCGAACTCCGCTCCATGAAGGCTGCTTGTCGCCGGCTTGAGAGACTCACTAGAGGAACTGGTCTCACTGTCCACCTTGAGGCATACAAGGACCATGTAAGGGCCACCAAGGAGGCTCTCACCCGGACCAAAGCGCAATACTATTCAACCATAATCCACGACCAACAACATCAACCAAGAAAACTGTTTTCAACCATAAATCGTTTACTCCGCCCCATTGCTGCCCCACAACCTCCTGGTGCTCGTGACCTCTGCTCGGGCTTCCTGGATTTCTTCCAGGCCAAAGTGAATTCCATCCACTTGCAGCTTAGCGCACCTGCCCCCCCCTGCTCCACACACAGCTCGTACTCCAAACGCAGCTGCTCCAACTGCACGCTCCTTATACTGCCACCTCTCTGCCTTCGCCCCTGTGGATGCTGTCCAGGTGGCTAAGCTGGTCTCTAAGGCCAAGCCCTCCACCTGCTCTCTGGACCCCATGCCCACTGTCCTAGTAAAGGCAACACTACACACTGTTCTGCCCACCATTGTGGACATCATTAACTCCTCCCTGTTAACTGGCGTCTACCCAAAATCTTTCAAAACCGCCTCAATCACCCCCATTCTGAAGAAACCCGGACTTGACCCAACTGACCTCAACAACTACCGGCCAATCTCCAACCTTCCCTTCCTTAGTAAAATCTTGGAAAGCGCAGTCGCCGACCAACTCCACCATCACATGTCCAACCATGAGCTCTATGAACCCTTTCAATCTGCCTACCAGACCCACCACAGCACCGAGACCGCCCTGATCAAAATCACCAATGACCTCCTCATCGCAGCTGACTCAGGCTCCATCACTACACTAATTATCCTAGACCTCTCTGCAGCCTTTGACACCATCTCCCATAACATCCTCCTCAACCGCCTGTCTGAACTCCTTGGCCTCACTGACTCCGCCCTCTCCTTCATCCACTCATACCTCTCGGACCGGACAGTTTGTCACACACGCTGGCTGCAGCTCTCCCTGTGCTTCTGTCAATCATGGAGTCCTCCAAGGCTCGGTGCCCTTCTATTTACAATATACATCCTTCCGATTGGTGATATCATCCGCAGCCATGGTCTCTGTTTCCACTCCTACGCCGACGACACCCAACTGTACATCAGCACAAAACCCTCTGTCCATCTCCCCCCTCAGTCACAAATCAACTGCCTACACGCAATTAAAACCTGGATGACCACCAACCTACTCACGCCTGGACTATTATAACGGACTCCTGTCCGGGGTTCCCAGCAAAACCCTGGACAGAATCCAGTATATGGTTCACTGCCGAACTCTGCTCCATGAAGGCTGCTTGTCGCCGGCTTGAGAGACTCATTAGAGGAACTGGTCTCACTGTCCACCTTGAGGCATACAAGGACCATGTAAGGGCCTACAAGGAGGCTCTCACCCGGACCAAAGCGCAATACTATTCAACCATAATCTACGACCAACAACATCAACCAAGAAAACTGTTTTCAACCATAAATCGTTTACTCCGCCCCATTGCTGCCCCACAACTCAGGTCACTTTCGTGATTGCACCCAGGTGTGTGTTCCAAGATGGCAGCACGTTGATTTGTTTGTCTCTGTTAGTCTCATTCTCGTTGTTTTTTTGGCATTAACTACCTCTTGTGCATACTGACATTTTATAATTTTTATTTAGCTTTTTAGACCCGTTTTTAAATTGGTCTGCTGCGCTTTTAAAAACATTTTAAAAGCTTTTAAAAGTTTTTGGGCTGTTTTGCGTCATTTTGTGCCGGTGCCTCGCTGTGACTGGATTGTTTGCTCTCTGCCTGAGCTGTCGCGTCCAGAGCCCATGTGAAAAAATCATCTTCCAGACTGTTAATATTGTTACTGCTATTACTCTCTGGTATCGTTAACATTAACCCTGGTCCTGAGTGTTTCTCTGCTTCCTTGCATCATTTGCCAACTCCGAATGAGTTTAGCTGTAGGCAAGGATTGGGTTTTCTACATGTTAATGCTAGAAGCCTAGTGCCCACATTAGATGTTTTCAAGACCTGGTTTTTAGTTGCTAAGCCTGATATTGTTGTAGTTTCTGAAACCTGGTTAAAACCGTCTGTCACTGACACTGTTATTCACATTGATGGATATAATGTATTCAGAGCGGGTCGTAAGGGCAGAGCTGGTGGTGTTGCAATATACACTGCTGAGAAACTACAGTGCTCTGTCCTTCACTCAATTTCAATTCCAAGGCAATTTGAGTTGCTAGCTGTCCAAATAACTATAGCAAATGCTCCTCTCACTGTTATTGGCTGTTATAGGCCTCCATCGGCCATCATGGATGCAACTACTAGCCTTACTGAATTGTTGTCTAAGTTTTCTTTTGAAATCATTTTATTGGGTGATTTAAATTGGGACTGGTTAAGTGATAAATCTTCACAGTTTAAGCAGGTTTGTGATTCTTTGATCTTAACTCAGCTTATTGATAGTCCCACTAGAATAAACCCTGCCAAACCCAATAACGATACCCTTATAGATGTCATTCTAACAAATGCAGCTCAAAAGTATGTGTCTGTTGGTGTTTTTCCTAATGATAATGATGATCGCTTGCGTTAGGAGCACTAAGTTGCCCAAAGCCAAGGGCCTTATTGTGCTCAGGCGCTGCTTCAAACACTTCTCTGAGCAGGCTTTCCTACATGATCTGGCGGAGGTTAAATGGCACTTCACAGCGTTAATTCCATCTGTTGATGTTGCCGTCCAATTTTTTATTGATCACTTTTTATCGATTATTAATAGACATGCCCCCTTAGAAAATGCTTGCCTCTCCATTGACACCCTTGATGGCGTTTCTGTTGAGTTTGTTGATACCTACAAATATCTGGGCTTTTGGTTGGACAGTAATCTGAACTTTAAACACCATATTGAAGTTTTAACAAAGAAATTGAAATTCACTCTTGGCTTCCTTTACAGACTTAAATGTTGTTTTTCAATTTCATCCCGTAAAAGGTTGGTCTCTGGCTTATTCCTGTCCCCGCTGGACTACGGTGATACAATCTATAGATTTGCCTGTCCCACTGTTTTGGCGAAACTTGACCCACTCTACCATGCTGCACTGCGTTACATATCAAATGCACCCTATAGGACTCATCATTGCACACTGCATAGCCTAACTTGATGGTCCTCACTTACTATGCGTAGGATGCAGCACTTGTTTTTATTAATGTATAAAGCCATTTTAGGTAAGCTTCCACTGTACATCTGTGTCAGATTTGCCCCAGTTTGCGACTCTTACAACCTCAGATCCAGTGCCTGGATACGGTTCCAGGTTCCTGCTGTACGGACTGAGGCTGGAAAAAGGAGTCTTTCTTATTATGGTCCTTGGTCTTGGAATGACCTTCAATCACGCCTTAAACTGAGGGCACTTGTCTCTATATCATGTTTTAAATTGAAGTTGTCTGAAGTCCTCACCACCAGCTGCTCTTGCAGTAACAAGTAGTGTACTTTTTTTACTGTCCTAATGTGCACAATGTAGTGACTGCTTTTTCGTCTTTTGTTTTCTTAGTTATGTTCTCTGTATTTTATATGTTTGTGTTATGTGTTATGTGTAACGTTGCTGCCTTCTTGGCCAGGTCAGCATTGAAAATTAGATTTTATCTCAATGTTTTTATCTGGTTAAATAAAGGTTAAATAAAAAAAATAAAAAAATATACAGAACTCAGCTGCCAGGGTTCTCACACGCACCAAGCCCTGGCAGCACATCACCCCCTCTCTTCAACCTCCACTGGCTCCCGGTCAAGTCCTGCATCACTTACAAACTCCTCCTCCTCACCTACAAATCCCTCCATGCCCTCTCCCCTCAGTACCTCACAGATCTCCTCCACCCATACATCCTGTCCCGCACCCTTCGATCCTCAGACTCTGGCCTGCTCTCCATTCCACCTTCACGCCTCCGCACCTTTGGGGACCGTGCCTTCAGTGTCGCTGCCGCCACCCTCTGGAACTCCCAGAAATCTAGAAATCCGCCACGCCCCTTCTCTCAACATCTTCAAATCAACCCTTAAAACTCATCTGTTCAACATCGCCTTCCAACAATAACTCACTCTCCCCCCCACTGCAACGTTGCACTTCCATTTCTGCCCCCTGTTTTATGTTTTATGTTTTTATGTCTTGTCCTTGTATGTTTCTTTGTAAAGCGACCTTGAGGTTATGAAAGGCGCTATATAAATTCAAGTTATTATTATTATTATTACATGTTAGCTTAGCCCGATTGATCCGATCTCCATTCAGGAAACATACATTCAAAAAGTACCGGTATGTAGTTATTTCGGCATCATTTTGTAAAGCCCACCTTAATACTTAAATTAGTCTACAAAGTCCTTTAGCGTTTGCACAAAATCTAAACGTTTTATTGGGGTTATTCCTTTTCTTACAAGCATTTATCCAAAGAAACACCAACAGATTGGTAAGTTATTTAGTCGACGTAATGAGAAAGGAACCACTAAATGCAGAATAAATGCTCAAATATCGACTTGACATACGGCGTAGACAGATATGTATAAATGAATAACCCAGAGCAAGATAGGACATTTTGGAGAGTGGGGGGATCCAATGATTGCTGGATTGATTTTCCACGAAACCAAGAGAAACAATTACAGGCCTGAGAGCAGCAGGGGGAGTCTGGTGATAAAATACGTTAAGCGAAACAGGGATGCGCTATCGATCCAGGTTCATTCCCACACATTGGTAAACACTTTGCATTAAAAGGTGCTCAATTGCTCTTGCCCGCAGTGGAGTGATGCCTTGTGGGTAAATAATAATAGACACAACAATGTTGAGACACTTGCTGGTGGAACACACCGCTGATAGGACAATCACAAGCCTAAGTGGGGCACTTTGGCAACAAGCTGAAATAGGGAATGACAAATTGGGATGAAAACAAAGAGGCAATAGGTGCTGATATAATTATAATAAATGTATTGGTATAGCACTTTTACAAAATAAACATTATGTAAACTATGTAAAGTTGAGAAAATAACTGCTGTCTTATATCTATATTGATTTTCCTTGCCTTGCTCAGCTAGTTGATATCTCGTTTTTTTTAATCAGTTTTCCTGTTATTGTCTATCTTATTTGAACCAAAAATCTCTTTGGCTGATTAAAATGCAAAAAAATCCACAGCAAAAGGTTATATCTGATTTAGTTTCATAACATTGAAACAGTTATTTAACCATAGGTGGTTGTCTTTTAAGCCTCTAAACTCCATGTTTCTTTCCTCAGTCCTTC
>CALSBW010025560.1:0-22382 GCA_943590975.1 Lindbergichthys nudifrons
GTAAGAAGTAGAAAGTACAGGTATTTGTGTTCAAAGTGTAAGAAGTAAAAGTTAAAAGTCGTCAGAAAAATAAGTTTTGGAGTAAAGTACTGATACCAGAAACATGTAAGCTGCTCCATAAAACATAATTCTGCTGTGGCTAAAAACACCTCAGATATCCACCAGGTGAAGGAGAACCTCTCCGTGTTTGAGCCAATGAGAGGAGAGAGATTGAAAAGATTTACCTTCTGAACCGGAGACAGAGTGAGGGATTTATCACCGGTGTCCATCTTCATCACGTGAGTCTGTCAGGAGGGAAAAGGAGGAACATGAGCATCCTCAGATCCTCAGGGTGCGTTCACTGACACTCTTTCTTGTTCAAAAATAATTCCTTTGATTCGTTAAAAACATTTCTAATGAAATCTATATAATGAAATTTGCTGAGATGTTAAAAGAGCTTGGGTCTAGAGATTGATTTCATGTTTAAAATGAATATTTCTGTGCCAGTTTAATTCGGAGAATACAAATAGTTCAAGTCCCTCTCAAGTGGAGAAGACTTGAGACATGATGGTGCGTTCACTGACACTCACCATGTTCAGGAAATCTGAGGTTTCCCCGAGGCCTTTAACGCTGTCGGTGTCCGTCAGATTCTCCACCACCTCGTCTGTGAGAGGAAACAGAACGGCAGGTTGGAACCGTTTCCTCTCTTTGACAAGAAACAAACAATCCCAGGAAACAAGTCGATCTTTTAAATTAAATCCGAGCAACAAGGGATGGCCTTCGGGGAGGGAAGGAGGGAAGGAGGAGAGGAGGGAAGGAGGGAAGGATGAAAGGAGGGAAGGAGGAAAGGAGGTGGAGGTGGAGGTAGGTACCCTGCTGCATTGACCCTGCGCTCCTGTGTTGGTGCGAGCCGTTCAGCACCTGTCTGTTGCTGGCTGTGTGGTTGCAGACGGGGGGCGGAGGCTGCAGGAAGCCAGGTGTGAACATGGAGCCGAACTGCTCCGGAGATCGCTCCTGGGGGGGGGGGGAGATATCACAGAATAGCAATGTTGTTAATGTATAATCACATGTATTAGCATCTAAATATCCTAAATAGTAGATTGCAAGATGGCAAACAGATGAATGTTTGTCGGCATAGAGCTCAGGTGTTTAATAGTCTTATTACCTCTGTCTTTACCAGGTGAGGAACAGAATATGAAGTTAAATAATGTACATTAAGACACACATTCTATTGACATGTATATAGACTTTTACTGTAGCACTACTTTTTATTTTGTATTTCTGTATTTTAGCAGAAGAATTTCATTGCCATTTCTACACTGTAGCTTTGAGCATATGACATTAAAACCTTTGAATCTTGAATCTTGAAAATGAAATACGGTTTGAATACGTTTAAGTGCAGTACCAGTGTGTGTGAGTACCCACCCTCTCCCTCCTGCGGACCCGAGCAGAGAGGCTCCTCTGGAGGGTGGAGGAGTCCATGGAGTCCCCCAGCAGCTCCACGTAGGGCTTCAGCAGGAAGTCCTCCGTCACGTCCTCCTCCTCCAGAGTCACGGTGCTGCTCGGGTCCCTGGGACGGGCCAAAACCACCATGTGACACCCGCCGCACGTCACCTGGTAACGACAGGGTGCACATTTGGATAAGTCAATTAAAAACGTCTAAATGTACCTTTGAACTTATTTTAAGGTCTCCTATTATATAATTTGTAGGCATATAATAGTTCTCAGATATATAGCTTTAAAAAATATCATGTTCCAAACCACATCAAGGATTCTCTCTGAACCAGTATGGAGCTCAAACTCTTTATCTCTCAGGTTTACCACAAGGTGAGTTCCTTTTGATTTCCTGCTTCTTCACACATACTCTCTCCAGTACAGGTTAGCTCTGAGTGTTAGCATGCTAATGTAAACACAGACCATATTACTTCCAGAACACGTCTCATTGTTTCTGACAGCAATGTTTCTGATTGGCCCGTGGGTGTAAAGCCCGCCCACATTTGAGTAATGTCGTCATGACGCAGATAATCTGGATCAGCTCCGTGGTTCCCCCGTTTTTAGAGATGTGGGTACGGAGGAAAAGAGAGAGGGGTTTAATTTCCTGACACTTTGTGAGTCTCCTGACACACCGGGGACACACCGGGGACACACCGGGGACACACCGGGGGGACACACCGGGGGGACACCGGGGACACATGGTGATGTAGAGAAGACATCACAAAGTGCATTCTGCATGATAGGAGACCTTTAAATTATTATGAACATCATTTCGAACACGTACCGCCTGCACGTTGTATTTGAGGAAGCGCGGACACAGCGTGGGTTTGAACTGGTTCGTGAAGTTCTCGTCTCCGAGGCCCAGTTTACCGTGACGACCGTCTCCAAACGTGTACAGCAACCCTCCGTCTGAACATTAAAACACAACAAGAGGTATTCACATCCATCTGAGACTCTGCATCGCACTGTGCCATACCTACATTAAGATAGATCAGAAGTACTTTATTGATCCTAATCTGAGAAGATATACATGTTGAAATACAAATGTACAGTAACAACATATAAACAGGATATGATATAAGTATGTGAGGAATGGAATATTAAATATTAGAATGTAAAATGAACAGCGTGAGTTCAAGTCCAGAGAGTTCTCTTCCAGCCAGAGGAGATGTGTTATTAAAGTTATAGCAGGAGTAACTTTGGAGTTAATCCGTTCGTACCTGTGATGACAGCCGTGTGGTTTTCTCCGCAGGTCACATGACACACTCGTCCTTTCTTGAAGTGTTCGATGCGTCGAGGCAGCCGCGACTCGAAGATGAACGTCCCGTGGCCGAGCTGTCCGAACTGACCGAGGCCGAACGTGAACACGTCGTCCTCTGAAAGGCGAAACATCCAGCATTATTTTAATAGAAAATTCAATATATAATCATTTGATTTAAATAGTTAAAAAATACAAAATAACTTTAGATTTTTAAATTAACAATATTCTTTGAAAATAAAATAAAGCACTTTTATTTCATTTAATTCAGTTTATTTAGCTTTTTTTTTTTTAAACGATGCAAATAAAGCCGTACAAAAATAGTAAAATATTAAATTAAAATGTGTATAGTGTACCTGTGAGAGCCACGGTGTGCCCCCCCCCACAGGAGACCTGGGTCACCGGCTGCCTCAGCCCCCCCACCAGCTGGGGGACGCGGTGCCGCTGCAGCTGCTCCGTGTTCAGACCCAGCTTCCCACTGTCACACTCCCCAAACGTGTACAGCCCTCCGTCCTCTGACACACACACAATTATTATATTAATACCATACGGTAAAACTTCAACGGTCAGATCAGGTCTGAGATGCTCCTCGCATCCCAGCAGCTCCATGTGTAACATCAACAGACAGACACCAAGACACATTACATGAGAAACAAACATGGAACATGGAACATAACATCAGGATCAGAGAGAGCTGCTCAAAGAGCCTTCAGCGTGATCTGATCTGTAGCTCTGTGTTCACTGAGAGGACTGACTGGAGCACAGAGGATGCTTCAGGCTGACTTTATTGATCTCCATTAGATGGTAGCAGTTCACATTCTCTGTCAGAGCATGCTTTGGGTCCCAGAGGATGCTGTTGCCTCTCAGGTTGGTCTGTGAGTCAGGAAGTCTCTGACAGGGTGAGCAGATTTCTAACAGGTGGAGCAGGTTAGATTCTAAAGCTGTTGACAAACACTTGTACCAGGTAGTGTTGCAGTACTGTAGAACAGACACAATCACTGATGTAAAGAACAACAGAAGAGTTTCTCTGCTCGCCCCAAAAGATCCCTAATGGACTTCCCTTTAGTCAGAAGGTTGGTTGGTTTCCAAATCTATTAGTAAACAACTAGAATTTTTAGCCTTAAATATTGAAGTAGCAAAGGGTCAACAGCTCATGGTGGTGGGCTGCTACAGACCCCCCTCAGCTGTCAAGGACTCTTTATCTTCATTGGCAAAACTTTTATCTCAACTTGACTACAAGGAAATAGTGCTGCTTGGTGATTTTAACTGGGACTGGTTAACTGCAGTGTCAGAGGATTTTAAAAACCTTTGTATCTCTCTGAATGTTACTCAGATTATAGACAGTCCTACTCGCCCTAACATTAAGTCCCCAAATAAATCCTCCCCAATTGATCTCATTCTAACTAATGTTCCCCATAAATACTTAGCTGTGGGAGTATTTGCAAATGATCTGAGTGATCACTGTGTTGTAGCCACAATTAGGGACACAAAAGTCCAAAAGGTTAAACCGCGCATTATCAGTAAGAGAGACATAAAACATTTTGTGGAGCAGGGTTTTGTTCATGATCTGTTTGATTTTGATTGGGGTAAAATCGATCTGTGTGCTGATGTAGAACTGCATGGTCTTATTTTTATCTTGGTTTCATGGAAATTATTGATAGACATGCACCCCTACGTACATTTAGAGTGAAGGGACGAGACAACCCTTGGTTTTCTGCTGACTTATCTAGTCTCCTACATGACAGAAACAAGGCCTGGGCAAAGGCTAGGACATCTGGCTCAGAGGTAGAATGGCTACGCTTTAGGCAGCTAAGAAATAGCTTCACATCACAAATAAAAAGTGCTAAGTCTAAGTATTATCTGTCAGTTACTACAGAAAACCTAAATAATCCTGGAAAATTTTGGAAAGCCATAAAATCGATATCCACCGGTGAGATCCGTAATGAGCTACCTCCGTGCCTTACCACAGCATCTGGCTCTATATCGGACAGGGCCGCCATGTTACATTGCTTTAATGAGCATTTTGTGTCCTGTGGCTCTCTGTTTGATTCTGTGACTAACTCTACTTCTGTGAACACCACAGTCTGTGACTCTGAACAAGGTGGTCTGGAAAACCCTTTCAGTTTTACTCCTTTTACTGTTGATGTTGTTCGTGAAGCTTTAACCAAGTTAGATCCTAAGAAACCGGCCGGCCCGGACAACGTAGAACCTTTCTTTTTAAAGATAGCTGCAGATTTCATTGCTCCACCTCTCACTACTCTTTGTAACCTCTCCCTCAGCACAAACACAATTCCAAAATTGTGGAAGTCAGCGTATGTCCTGCCTTTGCTGAAAGGAGGGGAGGCAACTGTTTTAAATAATTATAGGCCCATCTCTAAATTATCAGTTGTGGCTAAGGTTCTTGAACGCCTAGTGAGTGAGCAGGTAAAGGTGTTTTTATGTACAAATGACATCCTGTCTAAACATCAGTCAGGCTTCAGAAAGCAACATAGCACCATCACTGCCACAATGAAAGTGGTGAATGATGTGGCGAGTATTTTAGATAATAAGCAGAGCTGTGCAGCTCTATTTATTGACCTTTCCAAAGCGTTTGATACCGTCGATCATCGCATCTTAAAGCAGAGGCTACTCAGTATTGGCTTATCCAGCCATGCAGTGGGTGGTTTGTGAACTACCTCTCTGAAAGGTCCCAATGTGTTCACTTTGATGGGCTGTCTTCTGAGTGGTTAAACATTACTAATGGTGTTCCTCAAGGTTCTGTTTTAGGTCCACTTTTATTCTCCATCTACATCAATAGTTTAGGTGAAAATGTCGATGGAGCAACCTTACATTTTTATGCGGACGATACCGTTATGTACTGTGCAGGTCCCTCCATTAAGGAGGCGGTTGTTAAACTACAGGCTGTTTTCAACATTATTCAGACTCAGCTCTCTGAACTAAAGCTTCTTTTAAATGTTGATAAAACCAAGGTAATGCTCTTTTCTAAAGCTAAAAAGACACCACAGCCTGTTTTAGATATTTTAACTACGCAAGGAATAAAACTTGAAGTGGTTGCCTGTTACAAATACCTTGGTATCTGGCTTGATGATTGTCTCACTTTTAAACGTCATGTCAATAACCTGCTTAAAAAACTTTAGGTTAGGCTAGGTTTCTTCTACAGGAACAAGTCCTGCTTCTCGCTCGAGGCCAGAAAAAGGCTCTGTGACCTTTTTACCTGTGCTGGACTATGGTGATCTGATCTATATGAATGCACCTGCCCATTACCTGGTCAAGTTAGATGCTGCGTATCACAGCGCACTGAGATTTGTGACAAACTGTAAAGCATTAACCCATCACTGTACCCTGTATGCAAGGGCTGGTCTGCCTTCACTTCCTGTACGGAGGCTCAGTCACTGGAACACGTTCATCTACAAAGCCATGTTAGGGAAACTTCCATCCTACATCTGCTCCCTGATCTCACGGCGAGTTGTAAGTGGCTACTGCCTGAGATCGCATGCTGTGGTTTTATTAAATGTGCCAACTGCTAGGACTGTCTTAGGGAAGATAGCATTTCGATGCGCAGCTCCTCTGTCCTGGAACAGTCTGCAATTGAAATGGAAACTGAGCAATCTGGTGCCACTAAATGTTTTGAAAGCTCGGTTGGATGCTACTCAGTCGGAAGCTGTTGGTACCTGTGCATGTGGATAGTTATGTAAATTGTAATCCCTGTAATGATACTGTATGATGTCCTTTTGTTGCTCTGTTATGTTTTTATGTTTCATGTGGAACCTACTTGAGCAGGTCTCCCTTGAAAAAGAGATCAATGATCTCAATGGGATTCAACCTGGATCAATAAAGGTTTGAAAGGAAATGAAATGAAAGAAGATCTCTGCACAATAACCCCTCCCCCGGAGCTCACCTGTGATGAAGGCGGAGTGGTAGTACCCGCAGGACACCCAGCTGATGGAGCGCCCCACGCTGACTTCCTGTGGCGTCGAGGCGTGGCTCTCCTTCCCCAGACCGATCTGCCCCTCCGTGTTGTCGCCCCACATGAACAGGTCCCCCCCCTCTGTGAACACATCCTTTACTCAAGTAGAAGTACACATACACGTGTTTGAAAATACTCTGGTGAAAGTAGAAGTACTGACTAAACTTCTTTACTCAAGTAGAAGTAAATAACTTTGAAATGTACTTCAGTAAAAAGTACCCATAACTAGCAGCTGTTTTAAAGAGTACCTGACCTCCCTTTATATTAATAGAACAATAATGTCATTGTTGGACCCCAGAGAAGTTCACCTGTGAGCGCGGCCGAGGTGTTGGAGCCGGCAGCGAGCATTTTGATTGGTCCCCGCGAGTCGAAGAAGGCGATCCTCTGGAAGGACGTCCTCTCCTCACAGTCCCCGAGCCCCAGCTGACCCTCACTGTTCCCCCCCGAGGAGAACACCCCGCCCTGGGCTGCACGGAGGAAGACACACCTCACATTATCTCTCTTTATATGACCTGTTTATAAAGCCAACTCACCAGGCAGACCCTCACCTGTGTAGAGCAGAGTGTGGTTCCTCCCACAGGCCACCGTCTGCACTCTCTCACATTTCAGAGCTGGAATTAGAAGAAGTGAATCTTTATTAATGCACATTTGAGCTGGAAACAGGAGACGATATTACTCAAGTGAAGTAGAAGTACCTTGAATACTCAATACTCAAGTGAATGTACTTAGTTATGCCAACTCCCCCCTTTGCAAACTGAAGACCCAGCTGTTTCTCTTATACCGTGATGCAGCAGCTCTTACTATGGTCAGGATTATTTGGAGTAAACATGTCAGCACTGTTCTTGTTGTCCTTAGTTTGACTCTTTATGGTTTATTGCACTTATTGTAAGTCGCGTTGGATAAAAGCCTCAGCTAGATGCTATGATGTAATGTAGTCTACTTACTTACATTCGACCGGCAACCTTGAGTTGAGAGGAGTTAGGATTGTTAGATTGTTTGTTTTAATAAAGTTAAAACCATCTCTAAATGTATTTTGGAACATACCTAAATACCTAAATAAAAGATAATATGCTAGGAATGTGTTTTATTTGATTACCTCAGTACATCTAATCGTAGCATGAGCGCACAGAGATGTGATCGCAGCCTCTCTGCAGATTAAAGCAGATTACAGACCCTCCAGATTGGGATTATAACGGAAACAAATCTCTGGGTTTCCTCCAGCAGGGCTCTCACACGAAGAGCATGCACACGGAGAGAGGCAACGATACAACTATTTCTCTATATCCTAAAAGAGTCCCTCTGAGGTCCCTCTGAGGTCCCTCTGAGGTCCCTCTCAGGTCCTCTCAAGTCCCTCTCAGGTCCCTCTGAGGTCCCTCTGAGGTCCCTCTGAGGTCCCTCTCAGGTCCCTCTCAGGTCCCTCTGAGGTCCCTCTCAGGTCCCTCTGAGGTCCCTCTCAGGTCCCTCTCAGGTCCCTCTCAGGTCCCTCTGAGGTCCCTCTGAGGTCCCTCTGAGGTCCCTCTCAGGTCCCTCTGAGGTCCCTCTCAGGTCCCTCTCAGGTCCCTCTCAGGTCCCTCTGAGGTCCCTCTCAGGTCCCTCTCAGGTCCCTCTCAGGTCCCTCTGAGGTCCCTCTCAGGTCCCTCTGAGGTCCCTCTCAGGTCCCTCTCAGGTCCCTCTGAAGAGTCAGCAGCAGGTGTCGGAGGCAGCATTTTGCACCCAGCGCGCTCCCACCTGTTTGGGAGTAAACTGGGGAAAAGAGCTCTTTTAAAGACACACCTTTGACACACGTCGGCTTGCTCACGGTCGCTTTGGAGCCCAGACCCAGCTGGCCCCAGTTGTTGCTCCCAAACATGAAGAGTTTCCCATTTTCTGTGGAGAGAAAGGAACAATTCTGAGGTGTTTGAGGTGCATTTTGAGGTTTAGCGTGATTAAATACAGAAGTAGGAGGCACACATGTATTTCATTGTGGGCAAAATAACATTTTCCTTGCAGGGAAATCAGAACGAGAAAGACTTTACTTGTTGTCTTCATAGATAAATCTGTAAACTCTGATATTTTAAAGATTTTAAACGTTTCCAAGTCCAGTCAAAGACGTGTGAAATGTGTCTTACCTGTGATCAAGGCGGTGTGCTCGTCCCCGCAGGCGATCTTTAAGGGGACGTCGTTTTTAAGCCAGAATTTACTCGGGACATTTTCCGCAAATTTGCTCTTTCCAAAAGTAAAAACGGCCCCTGATTCTGACAGAGAAGAAGAGGAATAACATCTCAATTACAGGAAAGTATTCAATGAATTAATTATCAGTGAATCCCTTTAATGTATGGGTCTTCAACTAAAGCTGAGGTTACTTTGTATTTATAGATTATTTATACTAAATCAACAAACAAACACACGAGGATGCAAACTGCACAATTGTAGTAACAGCTTCTGCATTTAAGTTATGAACACGTGAATGAATCAATAATTAAAATGCAATGCCATACTATAAATTATTCAGAGATGTATTCTTCATGAGTACTTTTGGTATATTTTAATGGTAATATCAATCAATCAAAACTTTATTACAGACTCAGGGTCCAGATAAAAGACAAGACATTACATATAATAAAGTACATACAACAAATTCATAGTTTAAGAATAATTTAAATCAGTGTCCTACAAAGAGACAACTATAGCAATGTCTCCACAGCTGTGATTGGTAGCGTGTAGTACTAAACCTTATGTTTGATAAGGCCAAGAGGATTTCATTATCAGAGTCATTAAGCCGGCAAATACATTTATACATGAGATTTCTTAAAACAGCTTGTAGAGTATTGACTCCTGCAGCCACACACATTTCACTTGCACTAGACCGTCGAGGTCTCTTCAGCAATATCCTCATGGCATCATTATAAGCTACTTGAAGTCTCCGTAAATTTGCTTTTCTGTAGTTTGACCACAAATGTGCAAAGTGGTGTGCAATATGCTCTGAACAGAGACATCTTCACTCCATCTGTACACGCACTCAACTTAGGTAAGAGAATGTTTGTTGTGCATACATCATGCGGCATTGCCTATAAATATCTTCATCATCTGTCATTCGTTCTGAAATAAAGTGTCCAAGATATTTTAACTTATTACAGACACTAAGATTAATATCAGACCATTTAAAATCAGGATATGTTAGACTTCATTCAAGATTTAATGCAAGATATTACAGATAATTGTTTACACCTCGGTATTAGTACTTTTACTTAAATAAAACAACTTCTTCGATCAGTGACTTTAACTTTGGGGTAAATATACTGCAATACAAATGTATAATTCCCCTTTAAAACACATTTAAAGTAGCATAACATGGAGATACTCACGTAGAAGTACCTCTAAACTCTAGTTCAGTAATGAAGTGTGTGCATTATGTAAAGACTGAAGAAGAATGAAGGCAGATCAGAAACTAGCTTCTCAGTTACAGATATTAGGTTTCTAACAAGCCAATAGAAAACACATTAAAAACCAACTTTGTTTTAGTTATTCCAGCTAAGAAAAGGGGAAAGAAAACACTTACAGCCGATAACCTGAAATACTTCACCTACTTGTGAGTAATAACGTGTATAATAAATACTTAAATATATGATTAAAGCAGGGAAAGTGAAGCTAAAACTGTTTATTTTCCGTTAGCCAGCGAGCTAAAGCAGAAGCTAAACTGCACTTTAAATGCACGTTAACGGCTCATTCAACACTTTAGATATAATTCACTTAGTTTTAAGGGTAAATGTGTTATTTAGCTATAGTTATTTACCTGGAATCTCGTCCTCGGTCTCTCCTGCCATCTCTGCGGGACTTTAATCCGCTTTTCTCGGCGTCGTGGGCGTGTTGCTGCTCCTCTTGTTTACGACTCTGACAACCCGGAAGTAAACAAAACTTCTCCTAGGTTACGACGCCGACAACGTGACCCTTAAAGGGACAGTACCTTATTTTAACGTGAGGAGGAAGACTAACACAACTAGTGTACAAATACTCACTTACAAGTACACAGAGCGGGATGTTGTACTTGAGTAAAAGTAGAAGTTCTTCTACTTGAGTAAAAGTAGAAGAACTCAGATCTTGTACTTGAGTAAAAGTAGAAGTACTCAGATATAGTACTTGAGTCAAAGTAGAAGTACTCAGATGTTGTACTTGAGTCAAAGTAGAAGCACTCAGACCTTGTACTTGAGTCAAAGTAGAAGTACTCAGATCTTGTACTTGAGTAATAGTAGTTTGAATGACTTTGTATACTGCAGGGTAGCTTGTGAAGTCTGATTCAACACTTGGTTATATTTCACATCATTCATCCACATCTGTAAAGTAACTAAAGGGATTAAATACATGTAGTGGAGGAGAAGTACACCATGTACCTCTGAACTGTAGTGGAGTAGAAGTACACCATGTACCTCTGAACTGTAGTGGAGTAGAAGTACATAGTAGCATAACATGGAAATACTCAAGTGCAAGTACGTCTAAATTGTACTTCCCAGTACATCCATGCCATCATCAGATACTGAGGTATAAATGAAACAACACACAGCTCATTTCCATATAATTTAATTTAAAAAATAAATCTTCTTTTAATATCTCTTCAACCAAAATAACTTCATAAACAATATTGGATTTTTGTAAACAAATAACACTTAAATACACTATAACGCTTTCTAACATCTCTGTATTAAACAGTAATGGTACATATAACACAGACTTGGACTATGAAACTAATTCCCTTTATTCTTTACCTTAATATTCCACTTCTTCACCTTTAAATTGACACATTTAACATATTTGACAGATCAAATAATAAACACATTTAAGGTGTTGTTTGGGTTTTCAGGGGGAAACGTTGACCAACACAATATACAAACACCCCTTAACTTACAGTGTACCATAAAAGTGCCTTTATTTTTTATTTAAGTTGCAGGGAAACCCATTATTAAAACACCCTTTGAATGTTACAATCTGTTAATTGATCCAATATATCACATTAAATACCTGAATGCTGAATATTAATCCTGTTACTTCTCTGCACCTAGAGAATACCAACATTAATTCCTGTCAGTACTCTTATCTTCTTCTATATATAACTATAAGGAAATACACTGACTATGGAAAGGTACCTCACACAACCACACTTTAAAACGTTAAGGGCTTTGTTAAGGGATTGTTGTTTCATAGCTTTGAAGGACGCAAAAAGTCTTTTTTTGAGCTCATTCTGAATCCGAGTGCTCCTATATTTATGATCTGTGTCAGGTCACAGCTTCCTCGTCCCAGCATGCATCAGGAGGAACCCTTTTTGCACTGTTTTGGAAGCACGTGAAGTCTTTGCGACACAGTGTATGACGTACATTATGACTTGGTGGGATTGAATATCAGAAACCCTCGTTTCTGGGCATGATTTTCTCATTAGTCCTGCTCTGTCAAATGAGTGCTGGAAAGAAAAGCTTCATTTAAAATGTTCATCACGAGGCCTGAACTGTACCTGTGTGTTTATCAAAGGACAAGGCATCAAGTTCATGTTGAGCGCCTCTTTATTGGGCTCTGCCTCATTGTACTCTCTGTTGATAAAAGCGTCCTCCATGTGACCTTTCTTTGCCCTTCAGCCCTGATCCAGGCCCAATGGATGAAAGCTCTCCGGGTCCAACACCTTCCTGCCAAGCCAGTGTAAGAGCAGCGAGTACCAGTGGACCCCCTCATGGTTCTGATGGGAACCAGTGAATCCAGTCCAGCTGTGGAGGATCCTCAGAGGAGAGAAAGCCCAGTGAGCGAGGGCGTGCTGCTCCACCACCGCGTAGCAGGAAACCAACACGCCGTTCACCACCAGCGTCCCCTGCTGGGTGAGCGGAGCAAACGCACCCCTGCTGGCCCTCAATGTGACCCGTTTGACCCGAGAAAGACGCCCTTCTCCACCCGTTTGCACCACCACACACTGTCCTATTTGAGCGTCACTAGCATACACCGATCTGAGGCTACGTGGCAACATCCCCTCGGTGCAGTTCCCCTCCGACACGAAAACGAGGTGCGCGGCGGTGAGAGAAATGTGGGCGCCGGACTCAGTGTGCAGCGTGTAGAAAAGCGTCCGGGTCACGAGGTCGCGGTCCAGAAAGAGCAGGACTTCGCTGTAGATTAACTCCCCGGTGCCGTTTCCCACCGTTAGGACTCGCTCCCCGGGTTGAAGGTCGCTCAGAGACTTCTGCTCGCCGCTCGATAACGTCACCGAGGCCTCGCCGGGGAAACACCCGCCAGATTTAGCCGCCACGGAGTGATCTGAAAGAGACGCCACGAGGTTAGAAAGGAAGTCACAAATGCTAATTCCTGCCATGAAAACAACACTAAATATATATATTTTTAAAGCTGATCATCAAGTAAGCAGCCTTGGGTCCCTTGAAAGGCGCTATACAAATGTAATCTATTACTATTATTATTAAGTAACATGCAGTTTTAACTTAACATTTCATTTATTGATCTGAATGAGGAAGGAGCTCCATACAAAGAGACCTGAGGACACAATAAACCTTTATCGACTCCCTGTGGATAAATATTGACTTTCCTTTCTTTCCTGGACACAAAAGAATGTGTCACGGTGTGTGTGTGTGTGTGTGTGTGTGTGTGTGTGTGTGTGTGTGTGTGTGTTGGCACTTTGGGGATAAATATTTGGGGAAGGTATGAAAAGTTAAGGCCAGGTGATAAGATAAGTGAGGAGGAAGCAGCCGAGGGTTATTCATCTAAAAAACACAGTTTGGAAACGTGTCTTCAACATTCACATGTCTGCATATATCTGAAACAACTTAAATAGACTATATATATATATATATATATATATATATATATATATTGTGAAGGAATGGAAATATGTCTCATCTTGTCGTAACGCTGCAAAGGTCAGAGGTTAACAGAGCTGCTCTCTAGTGGTTGTTTCCCCTCACTTGAAGCATTTTAAATGAAACTTTGAGGAGAACCAGGAGAGTCAAAAACATGAATACCAACTTGATTGGTTGCCCTTCTGATCAAGTCAAGGACTGGGACCTCGCTACCCGATCTGGGAGGAGAGAAGAAGAAGAAGTAGGAAACAGGAGAGAGACAGAAAGGAGATCTCAGTTACCACTCGGTGTAAAATGTGTGAGGCTGGTGTTTAAACTGTGACGACTGTGTGACTTTCAGCTCTTCTCATGGCACACACGTGTTACTTTTCATACAAGACGGAAAGGAGACACTTTCAGCATCGTACACTCTTATCTTTTTTATATCAAATCAAAATTGTTATTTAAAAGCAACCTGTGACGAAATAACTACTAAGTCCATCAAAAAAAATAGAGCTTTACATGTTAATTGTTGGCTTTAAAACACTACACTACCCATGAGCCTCAGCTGTACATGCAAATGAGAAGAAGCTAGGTAAAGAAATGTAGGTCTTGGATCTTAAGCGACACATTTACCAGAGTTTTAAACTGTGATTGCACTGAAATGCATCCTGGGTATCTTTATTATTTCATGCACCTGCCGAAATGATGTTAAAACAAATCTCATTCTTTCACAGCCACACTCACTATAGCTCATCTGCAGGCTGTGCTTTTAGTTCCGACATGTCTCATTTCTAAGCTTCATTGTCCTCAAGTGCAAATAAAGTGCTGCAAAACAAAAGCCATAAAAAGCTCCCAGAAGCAAATGTTTAGATGTGATGTGGAACGTGGGTGAGTGGGAGGTGAGACAGAGAGAAAGAATGAAATATAAGAGCTGGATATAGTTATGGAGCGAGCAAGAGGAAAGTCCGGGATGGAAGAGGGAAACAGGAAAGGTGCGGCAGTTTTTAAATCGATTGCATTGCATTTGGGTTTGAGAGTCCCGGTGCAACACAAGTCCTCTGATCACACTATTGTCAGGCTGCAGGAAGCATGTTCAGATTGCAATGTGTTGGATTAGTAATGCAGGATGCAATATGCACCGGCAAAGAACATGTGCCTACAACATTTCATAGGTAGTCCTGAGACATAGGATGAAACTCAAGTCTGAAGGCTATGAACTTTACGGGGAAATAAATTGCTTCTAAAGGAATTAAACAATCGCTTGAATCCATTTCCACGAAGTCTATAATCAAAACGACCATTTTCAGGTGAGTTTAATTCATGAAAATGTGCATAAAATCCAATGAAAAGCCCAGTTAAAGCATCACTAAGAGATTTTCATACGAAGCCCCCCCCTCCCCTGACTTGACGCTGCAGTGGATGTGGGCTTTGGACTCGTAGTTTAAATAAGTTTGCACATATTGCATGTTCAGTAAGGCCCAGTAAACTTGTCTCTGAACGTGAATAAAATACTTCTTATCTTATCCTATGGTAGATCAAACCCTCCCTCCAGTGTTTGGATGCCTCGCCCCTCTCACCTGACTTGACGCTGCAGTGGATGTGGGCTTTGGACTCGTAGTAGACCCAGTCGAAGCCGGCCTCCACGGCCAGGCGGGCCAACATGGCGTACTTGTTTCTGTCCCGGTCGGAGGTGGTGATGTCCACGGATCTCCCCTCGTAGTGAAGAGATTCCTCCGAGTGATGGCCGTCCTCGTCCCAGCCCTCCGTGACCCTCAGACGGACCCCATGCCACAGGTTCATCACCGAGATGGCCAGAGAGTTCAGCTTGTCTTTGCAGCGCTGCGGGAACACACACACAATTATTAATGAGACTTGTAGGAGCCAAAAGAAAACACATTAAAAAACAACTTTGTTAGTTATGCAAGCTAAGAAAAGGGGAAAGAAAACACTTACGGCCGATAACCTGAAATACTTCAGTTGTGAGTATAATACATAAGACATAAATATATGATTAAAGCAGGGAATCTAAAACTGTACATTTTCCGTTAGCCAGTGAGCTAAAGCAGAAGCTAAACTGCACTTTGAATGCATGCTAACGGCTCATTCAACACTTAAATGTCCTTGAATTGAAACAGAGGGCAAATTAGGTTACAAAAATGCAATTCAAAACTGCAAATAAAAAAATAAAATGACTTTGAAACGATGTATTATTGATGAGACTTCTGAAGCCTCTGTATGGACACCGTGTTGATGTGGATGTTCTCCTAAATACAGATGTGAAACATCACCCCTCTCCCCCCTTGTCTGTGGCTGCAGCCATCCCACAATGCACCTCTGCTGTCCATGCTGATGTTTGCTCTCTGTGGTGAGGTTATAGATGGGGGGGGGGGGGTCCCTCTAAACCTGGAGTCTGGTCAGGGTGAGTAAACAGGAGGTGAGAGGGCCGATTGAGGGACTCATTTAACTCCCCTCTGCTCCCCCAATAAATCCTGCAGGCAGTCAGCTTAGCGTGACCCCCAACATTAGCCACCTTTAGCTTAGCGGTGGTGACGTGAAGTCATGTGACCGTGCTGTAGTTCCTTTATAGCCCAACATTAGCCTCCTTTAGCTTAGCGGTGGTGACGTGAAGTCATGTGACCGTGCTGTAGCTCCTTTATAGCCCAACATTAGCCACCTTTAGCTTAGCGGTGGTGACGTGAAGTCATGTGACCGTCCTGTAGCTCCTTTATAGCCCAACATTAGCCACCTTTAGCTTAGCGGTGGTGACGTGAAGTCATGTGACCGTGCTGTAGTTCCTTTATAGCCCAACATTAGCCACCTTTAGCTTAGCGGTGGTGACGTGAAGTCATGTGACCGTCCTGTAGCTCCTTTATAGCCCAACATTAGCCACCTTTAGCTTAGCGGTGGTGACGTGAAGTCATGTGACCGTGCTGTAGTTCCTTATAGCCCAACATTTTGTCTAAAATAAATAGATATTAAGATCTGAAATGTGGGACAAAAAAAGAGCTACGGTGCTAATTGTTTTAAAGAGGAAGCAAAACATTTCTAAATGTGTGAAATGTAACTTTACGGCTCAGCTGACCTCGTTTCAAAATGGCATTTATTATCCCTGAGAGAGCTCTTTTTAAGTCCATAAATGAACCAATTAAGCTGAAATCCTGAGGGAAGTTCTCCCTGTAGGTTTTATCAATAGAGGTGTTTTTCCCTTGACTGACAGTTTAAATGAAATACATCAACATTAAAGTGGTATTAAATCAAGTTTGCATGACTATAGGAGTCTTGTGTTTCCCCGCAGTCCCTGAAGGCGTCTGGCTTCATGAATCCGAGCCTATTTCAGAGTGGGATTAAACCCCATAAATGTCCTTTTCCACGGCGGCTGTGATAAGAATAGATGCCTTTTCACGGTGTCCACTGTGGATTTTAACGTCCTATGTTTTCTCTGCGGTCACAGCAACGAGCTGGACTTCATAAATCAGACGATACACGTTGTTGGTTTTCCTTTCAAGGTATCCAGATGGACGGGGGGTGCAGCGCACTAAACCGCTGGCTGCACAAACATATGCACACCTTCACGCTGCAAGAAATGTCATTTAGTCTCATGTGGCGCCTCCAAGTCGTGTTTGCATGAGACGAGGGGACACAATCTGCAGAAAGAAAGACCCTTCTTTATATTCCGATGCATTAAGGAGGTTGCATTGGATGGTTTTAAATCAAACACCACGGGTTGCTTAAAGGCTGCACTCTTTGGAGCAAGCTTTACGCAGGAATAAAAGAAAATAGAGCAAATTAAGGTGGAACAAATCCTGTGGGCTTCAGTTAAATAAATACCTATATTTGGATCAACATCTACATGTAAAGTACCAAATGTTCTCATTTTTGTTCATCTCTTTAATGCAATATTTAACAATGTGTCTTTCTGTAGGCTATTTCTTGATTTATACAGAAATCTCAAGCAACTCAGTTATGCAATAAAACCTTCTAAATAATACATTAGTTAAATGTAACAGACAGATATATACAACAATTATACAGTTAACAATTCTGTCAATCGACTCATTGACTTATCTTGTACATTTTGAATGCAAAAAAATAATTTGTAAAGTAATTTAAGCTCTCCAAAAACTAGTAAATGTACAGATAGCAGAAGATGAAAATACTCGAGTCAAGTAGAAGTATACTTTAAGTGCAGCACATGAGTAAAAGTACTTTTGATCACTGTAAATAAGTGAATTAAAGCTCCATTTCTTGCATTTCTCAATGACTCGCCCATGAACCTGATAAAAAAGCCTGACACTTCTTGCAGCGTGCCCTCGCCCCTGAACAGTCGCGTCTGTATGCAGCGCCCAGGAAAAAGCGAATAAAAAATAAAGAGGCAAAAAAAAAAAAAGCCGTATAATTAAGGCTTCAACACAAGTGAAGTGGGCTATTTCTGCACATGTGCGCTGCGAAAACAAACAAAAAAAGTAACACGGAATAGTAAAAGACAAACAGGAGGCTGTCTCTGCGGCTTGGAGCCATAAATTGTGTGCAGGTCTGCGGCGCTGGGAGAAGTGTTTGGAGACGCTTCACATCTCTTTAGGGTCTTTAAAATCCCTGGTTAACGAAGAGTAAGAAAAGTATGTGATAGCTATGATTTAACAGAGTTCAGGTCGGCTGATGTGATGTCGTCTCTCCTGTGGTTGACATTTTAGGAGACTTTTTCCAGGGAAAGTACCAGCATCTTTGATTAAAATAAATCAATTTGGGTCAGGTATGGGGGGGGATTTAAACATTTAAATCTGGCGTTTTTGCACAAAAAAAAAGAAGCAAACTCATCCCTATGTGCTGTTTCGCACCCCCCCCCCCAGGATTTTAAGACGTTATCTTGTACTCTTCTTCACTTTAAACTCATCTGAAGTTACTTTTTTAGGCTGATATTTCTTGCAGTGCACGCACTGAGGTGACAGCTCGGGGCAGCAGTGCGCGCTCTCCCTCCCCACGTGGGTCTGTGGACATAAGGCTGCCGCGCGGAGAGGAAGCCCGCGGTCACCAGAGCCAGATATAAATACTTTATTCCCGGGGAAATTGGGAGTCAAATAAATTCCACCCGGGGCCACATCAATGACGGAGTCGTAAAAGATTCTGACAGTCCAAACTCGGGCTAAAAACGGTAAACATCAGTGCAGCTTGACCAAACCAAATACGACTTTTGGCAGTTTTTCCACCCAAAAATATGATGTAAAACAGAGGGCATAGTGTTTTAATTAAGAGACCGCTTTTCCATACATTTTTAGACGGGGTTACCCTCTTTTACGCACGACCTGCCCACAGTGGAGCTCTGAAAGTCCCTCAGATCCAAAGTGGTCACCTTCACAGCCCAGCAAACAGCAGCAGGGTTTCAGCCATCGACCAGAGAGTTGTGCAAATCAGTTTCCCAACCATGACATCCACCATACTTATTTCAACATATACTGTAGTTGGAATAATCTTCCACTGAGGCTGCTGTGATTTAAACCGTGTTGTTAAATGGATGTGTTGGTTTTAAAAAGCACTAAAACAAAAGCAAATATAGATTTAAAAAAGGCCAAGACGTGCAAGTTAAACACCCTTTTGTATGTTAAGACAGATTCTCCTCACATTATTGGCGAGCCTTGAGTCAACATGACATGCGGAAAAAGATAACAGTGTCCACGCGTTTAAAGACTGGCCAAAGTGCGAAACACCTCCTTAGAGAGCAGATTTCATGGGGGAAATGGACCTAGTGTCTGGGAGGGTTACCTGTGTCATCATGCGGTCTGCACCTGTGTTCTCCTCATCCTTGAAGATGATGTCCGGGTTGTAGTTGGGGGTGAGCTCCTTGAAGCGCTCGGAGTTCCGGGTGATTTTCCCCTCGTACCTCCCGCTGGCTCCTAGCGTCTTCTCCGCCACGTTCGGGCTGAACTGCTTGTAGGAAAGAGGGGCAAGTTTCCGTGGAGACCGTCTCTTACCGTGACCTCTGCCCGGTCCGCAGCCCTCGCTCCCTGGCGCGAGGAGGAAGGCGCACCCCGCGAGGCACGTCACGAGCCTGGGGAGCAGCATCGCCCCCCCTTTAAATCCCCTTTATAATATAAGCGGAGGCACCAGAGCAGGACTCACTCCCGCGCCCCACAAAGTGTCCATTCCCGGCGCGTAAAAGTGCCCATTCCCGGCGCGTAAAAGTGCCCAGTGCGCCGCTGGAGACCCGGACCGGTGCTGTCCCGAGTGCACGCGGAGGCAGGGGCATAAATAGGGCGAGGTGAGTTTATCTTGGCACGCGGCTTCAAAGCTCCAGAGGTTGTGAGAAGAAGCTGCAGACAGACACGGAGGCGCGCGGTGCGTAATGGGCACGCGGTCAGAGGGTGTCCCGAAGCGCGCGCGGAGACCGACTACAGGACAGATGAGGTGCCGCGAGACAAGAAGGAGACCGCGCCCTCGCGCCCTCCTCCCCCCCCCACCTCTCTCTCCACAGGCTGTTTACTGTCACCGAGACACGAGACTTTGGACCCTCGTCTTCTCGTTAAAACTTTCTCACCCCTCCTCTGCGAGAGTTCAGACTCCTCAGAGAATGACATAAGAGTCAGAGCTGAGGGAATAAGGAACAGTTTCCTCATTATATTTCATTCACCTGCCACTTGTAGTACAATAAGTGCAGTCAACAAAGAGGACCAAATCCCGCAGCCAAAAACATGTTCAGATATTACACGTTTTTTTACACTTGTATTGGCGAAGGTGCAGACAGCATGCTCTCCTAAATACGTCACTGATTATTTGCGGTTGAGTTCACTTCACCTGAACTTGCCCTTCAATCTAAAGGACTCTTCACATGAATACATTTCCCAGAATCCTCAGAGATACAATAGATAGTTTATCATTGATCATCGAATTGATTAATTGCCGCTGTGCTTCGGCAGTATTAGGCACTAATTGTATATCTTAGAACAGAAGTAATTTCCTTTCTCTAATTAATGCATCTTTGGGAGCCAAGAATTGGAGGTTTTATCGCAGCATCTTTCCAGGAAAAGGAAAACAATTATTTATATCTTCTGCATTTCCCAGTTCACATGACGGCATTTTTCGGCAGCGTTTGTCAGAAACTCTGAAGTCCTGCGGGCAAACAGAGCCTTTCCATCTGAAGCTTCAAGAGCATTCCCCAGATGCTGCAACACCTTGAGTCAACATCTCACCACGCTCACAAAACGCTGCATCGACCGCGCTCTGCTCATTATTCTCCGTCTGAATCACCTCAGAGTCAATAGGCACAAACACAGAGGATTTCACAGTTTAAACACCAAAGAAAAATCTATTCAAAGATTACAATTTGAAAGAAATCACGTTAAAATAAAAGTCTTCTGACGCTTCAACAATCTTTCTGTATTCATATTTAATAACAAACTGCAATCATTATAATATTTACATACGTATTCAACAGGTTGACTTCTTTAAAACCCCCAAATCCATCAATAAAAATGATTTATTACTAAAAAAAAAATATTAAAATCAGCCTAAAAATAAGAAACATCTTTTAAGATTTTTCCTATTTTTCATCAAATGGATAAAAACACTTTTTCCTTATTAAAAACCATCTGAATTGTTGTGTGTGTGTCTCTACTGCTCATCTGAAAAGTCCCACTTTCTTCCTCTTTGGTTTCGCAGACGGCCGCTCTGCGGGGGCGGACGGTAGAGACTGTGGAGGACACAAACAAGTGGACGTTTAGTTTGAACTAGTGCTCCTACTTTAATTCTTTAAAGTTAAGTGTATCTCTGGAGTCAGGGAATAATGTAATGAAGGAGTTCATTGATAAACAGAGGAATTTGTGAATCTCACCTTTTTTTCTGTGGCTCTGTCGGCCATTTTGGCTCCAGCTGCTTCCAGTTGCACTTCCTCGGCTGCTCCACTGTCCACCTTAGATCCACCTGCAGAGACACAATAAAACAGTTCATCACATTGTTCATTTCTTCTTGTGTTCGTGGCTGCAATATGTATGTTTTAATGATATCTACTTTAGATTCCTTCCCTCTTTTTTTCTACGTGTGAAGCACTGTAGAGGAGCAACGATCTAGAAATGGAGTGCTCAGCTATGTGGAAATGGTCGTCTCAGGTGTGGCCAAAAACCCCACAATGTACCTCTCTGATTCATATTTGATCTGGATATTAAATGCAAAATAGGGCTTGATAATATGGGAAAGATAGAGACGAAGAAGTGGATGTTTCTTTGAACTTCGTAGGTTTGTTCCAGACCTAAAGAGGAGGTGATGTCCGGTTCGTCGGTGGGCGTCTCCTCCACAGACGGCTCCTCGGACAGTTTGCGTTTCCGGGAGTTTCCGTGGCTCACGACGGCGGCGTAAAGCTGCTGGAGGCCGCCGTCAAACTGCAGAGAATCAGACTGATCTGAGACCAGCAGAGGAAGAGCCTGAGGGGGGAGAAACAGGGAGATGAGCGACCGCTACCTTCAAACTAAAAGATTTGTGTTTGTGATGAAAAGCACGGTTTAATAAGTGGGTTTAGATTCATTACAAATAAGAGCAGTCCGAACAAAGTCCTGTGTTTTTCTGCATGAGCATTGCCTGTTCTCACACCGTATACATTCTGCATTCCCATTCCCAGATGTCTCTTTATCTCCGTCTGCAGCTTTGAAGCCAATAAATCCATAAAGATTCAAAAGGAATAATCGGCTGCATGAAAGTGTCCTTTTGACGCGGCCCGGGGCTTTGGGTGCGTTTGTTTTACGGCCCTGCAGTGGGAGTCACATGGTGGAGGTGTGACGGGCCGCGATAAGCCTCTAATCAAAGCTGCGCTATTGGCACAGCTGACCACAGGTGGAGCAGGAACAACTGACACACACACACACACACACACACACACACACACACACACACACACACATCA
>CALSBW010025561.1:2390-14731 GCA_943590975.1 Lindbergichthys nudifrons
ACCTGAACATCAGCAGGAGAGGACTCTTTAAAGTAGAGACACTACATACTGATATACACCTGAACATCAGCAGAAGAGGACCCCTTTAAGAGTGAAATGCTTTTACATGAGTCCACTTCTACACACTCAGAGAAGCATGTAGACTAAACATGTTTGCTACGTGACATCTTGGACTTTTAACCTTGTATAGATCACTGCATTACATAACAAAAGCTCATCTGTTTAACAGTGACAACAAGGCCTTCCTTTTATTCTGTACCGAGCTTTATATCACTGATCTCTAGTTTTTAGTGGAGCGGTCTAGATCTTGAGGACGTTATATTTCACTGTACCTGTTCTGCGACGTTAACCACACTCACAAACTTGGAGCCTTATTTTATTTGATGCTCTGTCAGGAATTATAGGTGTAGTTGAAGTTTTATTTTCATCTTTAAATCAAAACATAAATCCTTTAGGGGACGGACTATTTGTTTTATCTTTCACGGCCCCTTCAAATTGTACTATTTTATGTCGTCCTTTCGATAAAGTTGGTCGTACATTTTAGCATCTGAGGTCAATATATCCTGACTTTTAGGGCTGTCGTAAGAGCCAACAATACTGATCATACACTTACCCAATATCATTTTTTCATCTTCCCTGACTGGTAAATGTCAGTTTTAAACTTCCTATTCAAAAGGTTTAACTTCTAGCTATGATAACTACCATCAGAGTTTATTTTCTCAGACAAGATTCCCCTAAGTCACTGCATTATACAACAGTTTTCACACATTAACTGATATTATATGTACATTTGATTCGTTTCCAATCGAATAATAACCTATGATTGATGGCAGTACAACATCAACTGGTGCTTTGTTTAAAGCCCATGCACCTAAGCTTCATAACACCTGAACCTGTGAATGAAAGATCCTGACGTGTTACATTTTCTACAGACTGTCTGTCAAGAACACATGTGGTATACACACTGCACAAAATCTATAAGCTCATTTTGGTAAGATTCCCCCCTTCTGACAGTGAAGAGAAATTGTTTCTATATACCAGGGCTTCTCAAACTCCGGACCGAACTGCAAATCAATCCGGACCGAACCCTGTGTCCCATTATTAAAAAAAAAAATTAAAAAAAATTATAAAAAAAAAAATCTGATTCTGATAAATTAATGTACATCATCATGTACGCGCGTCTTGTGTCTGACGCGTTGTGAGAATGAACGTGCATATATATATTTACTTGTGTGCGCGAGCGTGACACGCATAGCAGACCGCAAGTTAACTGCAAGTTTACCTTGACATACTGTATGTATGTATTGAATGTGTGTGTGTATACAGGGGCGCCGTTTACCGACAGGCAAGGCAGGCAAGTGCTTGGACTAGAAGGGGGCCCCCAAAGAAGGTAGATTAAGAAGGTCCACAGCAACGACAACATGAAACACCCTTTAATTTACTGCAACGACATGTCGGGAAACTCCATGCATAGAGCGCCAAGAAACTGCTTCTTAATTTCAGTTTCGTTTCTCCGCTCGGGGGGGGGGCGGGGGACTTTACTGGCATTGATCCGGACCAGTGACCTTGTATAAAGTTCACAACTGGACCTTTAATAAAAAAGTTTGAGTACCCCTGCTATATACAAACAATGCACTTGAATTTTGGTTCAGTTCCCCTCTTCAGACAATGGTTAATACATAGCAAATGTTCCTGTGTTGTAAGGTATGTTAAGAGTTTCTTTTACATCCCCAATCTGCTCTGAAGTCCATCTGTGCTGCACCGGTTTCAAATTACGGTAACACTTTATATTAAGGTACACAAATTAACCATCAACTAGTTGTTAATTAACATGCATATTAGCAGGCTCTTTATTAGTCATTATAAAACACGTGTTAATGCCTTATTCTACATGACCATATTCTACAAGTAATAAGCCATACGTTGAGAGTTTTTCCTCAATAACCCTCTAATTAGTGCTTATTTATTGCAAGTAAGGAAGTTGCTGTACATGAGTTTTGGTCTTAATATGCTCTGCTCAGACACAATTAACACTTATAGTTTCATGTCTTGTTACATAAGGATAGATCATATTAAGTGTTATTATGGGAGAACTACTATTCTTGTGGTACTGCTGCCTTATTAGGCCCATATTGAGCAGCGCATATTAAGACCAAAACTCATGTACAACAACTTCCTTACTTGCAATAAATAAGCACTTGAATTTGTGTACCTTAATATGAAGTGTTACCCAAATTACAAATATTGAACATGATCTGATATCTAGTTGTTAGTATGGAAACCCAGAGGACACAATATGGGGTCTCTCACAGTTTTGTCATCGGTTACGGCTTGACATTTTTTGGATGAACCTACCCAAAACAGAGCACTCTTATAAACACGGTTGCCAACAATTACTAGAGGCTTTTACTATAAAAGGGAAATGGAATAAAATAGAAACAGGGCTGTGAAAACACAAAAAGGCAGGACTGCTGAGTGGTCAGCTGACATACACCTCAGCATAATTGAAGCCTCAGTCTGGTACAGAAACCAGTAACTTCAGCATGTGTTAAATCCACAAATCCAGCCATACAAACGTGTATATATATCAGTTATTGGCATATGTCAAAGTTTAAGGTAGCCCAGGTGAGGCCTGTCTGCTGTTTTCCCCTTGGATGATGAGGACAACCTTTCACAGCCCTGACCTTCAGCTCTTTACATTCAGTATTCACGGTGGACTGATCTCAACAAGATAACATGAATCACACGGCAAATGTTAGATCTGACACAGTTCAGCCTCATTTGCATGTTAAATGTAATAGGTCAAAACCCCTTGAAGCCATGTTCTAATGGATGCCAAGGCGGGGGGTAATCCCAGTAAAGGACAGGCTGATGGGATCGTGTAGCTCCGTGGATCACCAGGAGATGTCACTCTTTGCTTTGCAGTAGTGGAGATAAAACAGACCTGACTCAGATCAGCTTTGTTTGGTGACCTGTGTTTGTGCTGGCTCATGAACAGGATGTTAAGTCATATTATAAGTATGCTTAAGATCAGGGGTGTCCAAACAATTTTCACTGAGGGCCACATAAAGAAAAATATAGGAAGGGCTCGGCCAATCACGAGAGGTGAGGTGTATTGCCTCATAAGTTACGTTATGAGTGAGCAAAATCAATCAAATGTAGGTCAATTATGCTTGATAAATAATTGAATATGCTTAAAAAACACAACAGCTTTCCATAGGGTTTCATTTATTTTGTTTCTGCAAATAAGTGATTGAACATTTTTTCAACTTTAATTGACAGAATTGATATGAAAAGTGTGATTGATAACACATGAATAACACTGTGTTATATTTTAAGATGTACAATATAAGACAAGCACAAGTTTCACGTGTGGGCTATGTTCAATTATACTTTTAGAATTTGTTGCGGGCCAATTAAAATGAACCGTAGTTTGGACACGCCTGCTTTAGATAGTGATGATATGATGAGTTCAAGGGCATTGCAAGAGCCATCAAACACGGCAAAGTTTTCCTGTTTAGAAGTTCCCTCGACAGCCTCCTGCAGATCTGCGATTGTTCCTCATGCTCTTTCATGTTTGAAAGGCGCCTTAACTTCATTTTCTTTTGAAGACACAAGCGTCTTGAGGAAGTAACGCCTTTATACCTTTTTGATTTGAGTTTTAAGATCTTTTTTTTGTTGCAGGGAAATCAAAGAAATGTTGTGTAAGTTCCTCGACTTTTATAACAAAGATCTGCTGTGTGTCTCCCACATTTCTGAAGAAGTGTTTGTTTGGTGAAGTTCACATTAGGAGAGAGAACGCTGTGATTAGACCTCGCTGTGATTAGGTCGGCACTCAAATCAAAGATATGACATTTTTTCTACCCTCCTCATTCCCTTGTGTTTGCGCGCTTTCACTCGCTGTTTTCTCTGCCTCTGTTCTGTATTTAAATACGTAGATAAATATAATTTTGTGTGATTGGTAAGTGTCCATCAGTGGGATCTCACACTCACTCAGACACTGATTGGAAAAGTCCCGTCATGAGACAAACATTGTTTGGCCTTTTTGAGATGGAAACATTTTGTCTGTTGTCCCCGGTCAGATTCTGTGTGACAGAGTTCATCAATACTGATGAAATAAATCATCCAGTTTGCCTTCGCCCCATGGGACCACTCGTCCTCGTGGTACTCTCCATCGGTCCTCATCACCTGTCACATTAAAGGCGATCTTCATAGCCTGAGAGCACAGACAGAAACACTCGAGACTGAACTTCAATCAAGTACTGAACAAACTTTGTAATGCCGAGTTTTCAAAAGTTCTGAAAGTTCAATCAAAGGGCTTATAATGTGAGTTAGATGTTCAGATATATAACCTTTAATATCATTTTTAAACAAGGTTGTACTGCAGCGTTTTGTGTTGAGGGAGCACGGAAGGATTTAAGGAGATTGGCTTCTTTAGTTGCCAGGTTTTTCTTAAATCGAAAGAGAAGAATGTTTAGAAAATGTCCAACGAGATGTAGTTGGAGATCGAGACACTTCTACAAAGAAAGAAGGAGTAGGGTGAATAAAAAGTAAGAGCAACAGAGTATTTAGGAGCTGATGGTGTGTTAGTTATTCTCTGAACAGTTTGTACGCTGCCGTGACACTTCAGGGTGTCTTAAAAAGTATTCAAAGTTGATAAATGAATTTAGCGAAAATTAAGGCTATTAAAAAGTAATAAACGGCATTTTCCAAGGTATTACATTGTGTAGCTAGTTTCCAATAAGTATATAACTGGTCCAAAGAGGTTGTATTCTACAGTGTGCCTGAATGTAATCATTGCGTAGGTGTGTAGTGTGATTCTGTGTAGTTTATTTATGGCATCCCGTTGGGTTTGACGTCACCTGAACAGGACATCGCACGCTCACTGCTTGATAGCGCGCGAAGGTCCGTTTACGCCGGTTGTTAAGCAACATCGTTATGGGGAAATGCAAGTCTGCGTCCAAATGGTTGGAAGATAAGGAGGAAGGACAATCAATACTGTATATAGTAAATGTGAGGTAAAGTGTGTCGCCAAGGTAACCGGTTAGAACTCAAAGTGGCGATGAGCTCTTAAAATGTATGGAAAGGGTCTTAAAAAAGGTTTTACATCTGACTTCAGGATTCCTGCATATTCCCTGCACTTTATCCTTGAACCAAAGAGACAGTGGAAAGCAAAGGTAAAGAGTTAGAGTGCAGAGAAATGTAAGCACACAGACAGTTAGACAAACTGGTGTTAGTCTGCTTTAAGCCTGAAGAGTTTTATTTTTAAATGTAGTTTGGGATATTGAACATTCACACTTTTTTGTTAATGAACAAAGCACATTGTAGAGACAATTGTCGTCTGATTTCTCTCAAGATTTGATTCACTTATTCCCTGATCGCATAGTTATTGAAATAAGAATAACTATTAGCAGTGTTGGGTTGTATTTAATTGAGACACATTCATGTATGGCTTTTCTAAACATTTACAACTCCAATTTTCTTCTAGAAAAATACGTTCCTACTTCTCACAGTGTGGTAGCAGTTTTGTATTTGTACGGTATAATGTCAGCACTAGTATTGAGTCCTGTCTGAATATAGCTGTCATTGCCACACAGGTGGATTTTCTAAATTGTCACAATGATGGTTTGACATTGATAGACACCAGAAGCCTGTGTCAGTGAGTCTCAAAACAGTTTCATAAAGCCAGGTCTTGTATAATATTTCTTGGTTTAATATTGTAGGGGAGTTGTCGTATGCCCTTGGATCTGAACATATTATTACATTTTTACTGAAATAATTGGTGTTATTCAGTCTTCCAAATTGGTGTTAACTCGGTCCTGAAGTTAAGTTTGAATAACGTTACAAACATCCAGTCTTCTCCCTCCAGCCTGTACTTATGTTGAATAAGAATCAGCTGAAGTTTTTAAGCTGTCAAATTTCAAATCTTAATGTAGAAAAACCAAAGACGGTATAAAATACAGACTAAATACTTTAACCAAGAATCCCTGTTTGTCCTGCTTCACCCTTTGCATTTTCTCCCGGCGCCACCCAGTGGTGGAAGAAGTATTCAGATGCTTTAGTAAAAGTACCTATTGTGGGGGAAACTTCTGAAGCAATAGGAGTCAGGACTCAGAGAGAGACACGAGGAGAGCTGGAGCTTTGATGGCAAACACTGATGGTTTATTTGGAGCTTCGGCCGGAGAATTCACACGACATGTCACGGGCCACGAGTTGACCACATGGTTGAGATGCCACAATCAATTCTGAAGACCCCTCCTGTAGCTCCAGGTTCTAACTAGTTCAGAGTGTAATAATCAACATTCTTCAATAGATAGACTAAACAGCTGAGGACACTGAATCACATTTGTTGTCGCTTATGGCTCGGGGTCATCTACACCCCGAGAAGGATGTGTTCCAGGTGTCCCACAGCAATAACTATCTCTGACAGAGAGTTGCCCGGTCACAAACTGGTAACAACAATGCGCCCAAGCTGCCCCTCCTTAAGAGAGATAGCAGCAATACCCAAGGCCGTATAGCAATGAATATATTAAATGCTTTGACGATAAATACATAAAAAAATATCATCTGTGGAAGCCGTGGCGCTGTAAAAAGCACGACCAATCATCTGAGCCGGCCCTGCCTGTCAGCCTTTCATCTGTGCACAAACTTATCTCGTGGCCTCATTGGTCATGTGCGCGTTCATGTGTGTTGGAGGAGGGGCTCTGGAAGGAAGGGGCAGATTTTTTCCGGTTGTGTATTTTCAAATTCGAGCGCACTCGAGCCGGTTTCTCAAAAATTACCTACCCTACCTTTAAGTAAAAGTACTATAATAAGTATTATCAGCTAAATGTTCTTGAAGTATAAAAAGTAAAAGTAATCATTGCGCAGAAATATGTCCTTTACATTTGTATATAATTATATTTATACATGTGACATTTCTCGATGACATCGTTGCATTTCTTAGCATTTTACTGTTGTAGAAAAACACAGTTCTGATTGACTTTGTGTAAACAGTTTTAATATCTTGACTCTTTTGTGACTTAAAAAGTTAGTTCACTCGGTACATTTTTAGAGATGCATTTTGTTAAAAGTAGTCGAGTAAAAATACATTATTTTTTTTTTTTTACTTTGTTTTTATTGTGTTTTGTTTATTTTACAATAATGAACAGAAGCAGACAGGGTCATCCTGGGTAAAAAGAAATGCTTACTATGTTGTAGAAAATATTATGCATAATATACATACATACAAAGCGTACTTGCACACATATCTATACAATCGTATACACATGTATCTCCTTAGATGCTCCAACAGTATGTGTAGCATTATTTCCATTTTGGATGCAGTGTAGTCTGCTGAGCTCACAGACAATCAGCCGTGTCTCAGACAGGCCGTGTTGGAGGAATCTTTTAAAGAACATCTGTCTCACACCGCTCAGTCTGAAGCTGCACAAGTGCGACTGTACTTTGACATGTGCTGGACTCTGTCTGTTTCTACCATCATCAGAAATAATTACACCTCATTTTCACTCCTTAGCATGTCATTATCTCATCATCAGATATTATTAAATGCTTCATTACTCAGTTTTTACACTGGTAGCAAGGAGGCTCATTGCAACAGCCAACTTTGTTGTTTAACATCTGATACAGTGTGTTAGTAATAGGAACCACACAAAAGAAAGGCATTTGTAATACATTTCTTTCTGTCAAATAAGAGTCCTAGACAGTGAGCAAAAAAAACAGCTTTTCTGTAACATGTGCCACAAACTTATGATTACTGATTGTATTTGTCTACATCCTCTTAAGGTTACAAGGTCACAGCATCATGTCCAGGTGGAAGATTTATTTTGGTTGAATGCCATCGCCCATTAAATCTGTTTAAATCCCATGACTGGAGGCCAAAACGCAACAGAATTAGTTTAGAGTTTTATTATGACTATGCCATTACATAAAAGGCATTTTAGTTCTTTAAAAAGAGTGACCTCGAGTTGTTTCGTGTGATTTATACATCTACATGTATCCAAAGAGCACCTTAAACAAAACTTGTTCTGAGTGCAGGAAGTCCTCCTACCCAGACATGTTTTAACTCCTGATTAGGTTGTTTTCTGAACCTTTTAAAGGCGTCACAGCCCTCCACCTGAGTGTCGTGCAACGTCCCTGCAACAGCTGGCAGGAGAAAGCTCACCTATGTTCAGGGATATCGTTGAGTTAAATATCATATGGGATCAGATTTCCATTCATTTACTCATAGTAGATTTTCAAGGTCACTGCGGATGCACACAATTCAGACTCAACCTTCCAGAGACAGAAAACGTCATGACAGAAGCTGAAAGCAGCTGAGCTGAGAGAAATAGATTTGCCGCATCTGGGTAGCTGTTAGGTGTATCTGTCTCATTAAAGTCTAAGTACAGTACCTTCAGTGTCTGGTGTCACCATTATCGTATAATAACCTTATTGTTATTCTTTAACATGCGGAAATGTATTTGGAGTGTGAACCCTCATTACACCATTATAATAACTGACATTGAGCGGTGCAAGGATGAGTTTTAAAACCCAGAAATGAGTCAGCATTTTACCACTTTTGGTTCCATGTCTCCCAAATCAACGTTTTTCTGAATTTGCTTTTGGTTAGATGCCAGAAATAGATCTGTGATTAACACAAGCTGAAGATATTGTTTTGTTCAACAACATAAAATACATCAGTGAATACCCCACTCAATATACAGTATGTCTTAAGTTGCTAACGAGTGTAAATGAGAGTACTGAACGTCATCGCTCCGCACATTAGCCACCTTTAGCTTAGCTTTGGAAGTCATGTGATTGTGATGTAGTTTGTTTATAGCCTGATTTTGGCTTTTGTACAGTTCTGGTGATTGCGTTTTTAGCTTAAAAAATCATAAAAGAGGTGTTAATATGTGGAGATTATCTTGCTGGACATAACGTGCAAGTATCACAAAAACGTTTGTTTGGCACACATCTTATTTCTGCAATATTCCAAAATTCAATGAAAAAAATTAAATGCTAACTGCTAATGCTAACTACAAAATAAGTCGTCACTGCCAGACTTTATTGGCTGTCCATTATGCAGGAGAAATGTTTTTTAAATTTGAAATGTTCTTATATTTTTATTGTAGACACATAGAAAAGACATGCGGTACATTGATAGGAACCTTAGTTACAAATGTTCCACAGTTCAAAGCTACTAGTGTTCAGCTTAGTCTCTACTATTGTACATCAATTGACAAGCAATACATAGTTGATCTTCACTTGAAGGCGTACAATATTTAAATCACATTTATAACCAAAACAGACCATGTAGCCAACATTTAAAGGAAACCTATCATGCTATATTTAAATGATATATTGTAGGGCCATACCTATATAAGGTATATTTATACGTTTCTGTTTTCAAAATACCAAACAGATCATGCATTTTAGCCATGCCTCATTTCGCTCTATGTGCTGTTTGCTGTCTACGGGTCTGATTCTGCTGACCACGCCCCCCTGCAGGAGAGGGGAGCCGTGCTCTGATCAGCTGCTGGGCTGTCAGAAGAGGGGGAGAAAAAGAGATCTCCGTCCTCCGTGTTTTATTATATAGAGTCGTTATTCATTTGTTTTAAAGCTCAATAAATAACAAAGAAGACCTTTGACCGGCACTTTTCTAATTTTGTCTGTAAACTTTAACGGACATCTTGACCGGCGAAAGAAACTGAAACTGAAACTCTGCCGCACGGTCCCCTCGTTCCTTGGAAGAGGCGGAGAGGTGGGTGTTTGTCATCTGCTGGTGGACTAAGCGGAGAGAATTACAGTGCTTGCCTCGACGGGGAGGGATTGCATTGAATTAAAGCAGCAGGAGCAAACGCTTGCCTCGGGGAGGGAGAAAGAAAGCCACAGCGGAGAATAAACAGAAGGGTAACCATGGTAACCAAGTCTTCTTCGCTGCTTTTGTGGCAGACTACAGCGCCACTTACAGGCCTGGCATATGTACTACAGCGTCTCCAGCGCTTTCGAACGGGAATGCCGTGGCTGTCTCCTCCTGATTGGTGGAGTTGGCCCAATAGCCGTAGCGCCACCGTCCTGACGTCAGGACAGTGTTCAAATCTGGATCAGTCTGTATCAGATCCGTTGCAGCCCCTTTTTTAGAGATTTGGGTATGGAGGAAAATAGAGAGGGTTGTGTTTTCTGACACTTGGTGAGTTCCCTGGAACACCGGAGACACATATTCATGTATAAAAGACGTACAAAAGTGCATTTTGCATGATAGGTCCCCTTTAAGAGAGTGTTGTACAGACTAAAGAAATGTTTTTAATATCACAACACTACTTTCCAACAACCTGGTGATGTTCTTTCTTTTGTTTTTTGCTGTTTCTGGTAAATTAAAAATGATTTCCTCCTCCCTCCTGTAACAGGTTGATACACGGGGGCCAGTTGCTGAATGGTTTGGCCGGCCCTACCATAATGAGCGCCGGCCCCTTCCTCTCCACCACATGGTTCGCCCCGGACCAGAGAGCCACAGCGACGGCCGTGGCCTCCCTCTTCTCCTACCTGGGAGGCGCTGCTTCGTTTATAATCGGACCTCTGGTGGTCCCGGCCCCCAACAACACCCAGACGTTCACCTCTACGGTATCAGTGGGATACGAGAACTTCATCCGAGATAGGATCCAGATGATTATGTATGCAGGTACTAACGGAAAGCGAGAACTTCAGAGCAGTGGCGGTTCTAGACTAATTTTACTGGGGGGGGCAGTTATTTAATGAGAGGGGCACAATAAAAGCAGGTTAAAAAGACAAGACAGTATAAAGTAATTGTGTAAAATAAACATAAAATACAGTCAATAGGCGCTTTCACACCAAGTACTTTGCCGTACTTAGTTCCCAGTACTTAGTTCATCAGAACTCTTTAGTTCTGATGAACTAAAGAGCAGACCGCGTTCACACCGGAATAAGTCCCTGGGGGAGGATTAGGCAAATGAAGCCGCTGACGTCACTTCTTCTTCTTCTGCTTTGGGTTTACTGGCAGGCCGCAAACAACTTCACGGCGCCTACTGCCACCCGAAGTCCCCGGCCGGAAGTCCCCGGAGTTGGTGACTGGCTTCAGTCGAAGCTGCTGGGACTCCCAGCAGCTTCGACTGAAGCCTTCTGAGTAAATCGCCAGAACGCTGACACCTCCTCATCTCCACCGCTCCCATGTTTTATTTTGTGTTGCCATAAGTTAGTCTCTCTCCGTTGGTGCGCTGGGCTAATGCTAATGCTAATAATGCTAATGCGAGCAAATAAAATGGCGGCTTCACAAAACCTTTTGGGAGTTTTACGGGGCGTGGTTTGCAATCCTCTGAGCCAATCAGAAATGGGAACCTTTTTCTCCCACGAAAGTACCTGTTCATGAACTAAGTTCTAGTTCCGAATTGGTCTCTGATTTGATTTAGTTCCAATAAATCGTAATATTGTAACCGTTTTTTGGGATGGGGGCCACAGGGGGGGTCCCTGGTCAGTGTTACAAGGACACTGGCCCCTGTTGCCCCCCCCCGCTAGAACCGCCCCTGCTTCAGAGGGCACGAAGGATCAATAGCACATCATTTCTAAATCATGTCAGCCCCGTCTAGGGACATAAAACATAAAAACAATCAGGCCGGGGGATCCAAAAATGTTGCACAAATGCCAAAAAAGCCCAATTACACTGTTCATATCCGCCCTCTGCAAATTAGATCGCTGCGACTGTTATGCTTAACTGACTCAGAAAATTAAAAGTACGCCGAAAGGAGAAACAAGCGCGTTGTAATAGATTGAGGCTGCAGCTTTTTGTTCAACCCAAGGTAGTATTATTATTAAGTTTCAAAAGGACAAAGCAGACACCCGTGTGTGCAACTAAAGTTTTAGAGGTCATCAAAAGAAAGATCAAAACGTCAGATCGATGTGAGGGAAAGAATAACAGGCAGCTGCTGCTCGATCAATCCGAAGGTTGAGAGGTTAAGAAATGGCAATGGAGCTTTTACAAAACAACCAAATAGGAAAAAAGTGTTGCTCAAAATAAATGAGTTGAGATATTAACCAGTGCTTGTCTAAGTTTCATGAGTCTTTTAGATGTAACAGTGACTTGTTTTAATTGTGAAATGATTCTGACTGTCTTATATTTGTAATAACATGTGTGTCTTTTATCTTTTGTCCCTGTTCTCCGGCAGAGTTAGCTACGATTGCTGTGCTCTTCGTGGCCGTCCTGATTTACTTCCCGGCCCGTCCACCCGTCCCTCCCAGTGTGGCGGCTGCGAGCCAGAGACTCAGTTACAGGAGCAGCATCTGCAGACTTCTGAGGTACAACCACACACGCACACACGCACACACGCACACACACACACACACACACA
>CALSBW010025563.1:0-10334 GCA_943590975.1 Lindbergichthys nudifrons
CACACACACACACACACACACACACACACACACACACATTGCAGATTACAAACAAATGAACCATTAACAAGAAACAAATGTCAAGTAAACTGAAACTGCCCTCTATCCTTTATGTTGTGCAGGTCCATCATTACTGCAGAATCAATGCCACCGTGCCAGTCCTCCTGAGATTTGTTGCTGACGAGGACACCCGCCCTGACTTTCGGCTGGGCAGGGAGGCCATCCAGCAGCTCTTAGTGGCGCTCAAGACAGAGAGGCACCACGGATGGGGGGCCACTCTGGAGGCCCTGGTGTTTCTCTTTTGGATTGCCAGTGGCTCCGCTTACAGAGTGGTCTCCTGTGTCTTCGGTGTGCCTCTGCCGTCCGTCCACCGGATTGTCCACAGGATGGTGGATGAGGTGGTGGCCGTCTTGCCCCAGTTTGTCCATCTCCCATGTAGGGAGGACTTGGCGGTGATTGGTGAGGGTTTTGCCCTGTTGGCTCACCACAAAGCCTTTCGCAAGGCAGCTGGGGCAATTGACGGCTGCCACATCCGCATCAAATGCCCAAGTGGCCCTGATGGTCCAGACTACTGCAACAGGAAGCTGTTCCATTCAGTTGTGTTGCAGGGAGTCTGTGACCATCAGGGACGCTTTGTGGACATCTTTGTGGGTTACCCAGGATCCGTGCATGATGCACGGATTCTGAAGAACAGCCCCATCTACGCTAGGGGGACTTACCCTGGTGGAGGGTATTTCATCCTAGCTGATGGTGGCTACCCATGTCTACAGGAACCCCTGGCCCTTATCACACCATATAAGAGGCCAGTGAGAGGCATGGCAGAACAACGGTTTAATTGCCATCACTCCAGGGGTCGCTCAATCATTGAGCGGGCCTTTGGGGTGATGAAAACCCGCTTCAGGTGCATCTTTTTAGAAACACTTGAAGTACATCATGAGTTTGTCCCCAAGGTAATGAATCATTCTAATGTTTCTGTAGCAAATTAGTTAATTACAATCCTAATATCCTTATTCTGCTATACTAACACTGTCTTAATGCCTAACAATTGCATAGTCACATACAATATGCATCACACTTTGTTTTGTCCTTTTTTTGCTCTGCCTTGTGCACAGGTTGTAACGGCATGTGTCATCTTACACAACATCTGTGTCGGGGTTGGGGGCGACCTACCTCCAGAAGACGCCGCTCTGGAGGACAACCAGCCACCTGCTGCGGATGAAGGTGCATGTGGGGAAAGTGAGAGTGGAGCAGCATGGCGTGCGGCCCTTGCCAACGAGGTGTCCGCACTTGCTGGTGCTCCACAGGACCATGACTATTGTGCACAGGTAAACATCATGGCTCAAAGCCCATGTCACAATCTGCTTATACTGCAGTAACTGTATTTTGTAAAATGATCATCTCTCCAGGACAGAACCACTAAACTAACATAACACTTTCTCCTTCTGTTTGCAGCCTTGAAAAAGTCCTGGCGGATAAACAGCCAAAACATCATAAAATCACCAATTCTGCCTATATGTGGGAGATGGACCCTCTGGCAGGAGGCTGCGCTCCATCAGGACCAGAACCTCTCTCCACCTGAACAGTTTCTTCACCCCCGCTACCGGCCTCTTAAATAAGGCCTGGCCCCCCCACTGACACTTTACCTCAGCCACAACGCAGACTCTATGCATTACATTAATGCACACAATGTTCAAATATTGCTTACTGGACATATTTCATATGTTATATTCTATAATTCACTGCATTCTATTAAGCTGTAAATGACTGCTTGACTTTATTTTATTGCTATCTATCTATATTTGTTTACAGTGTTGTTAATATAGTTCGCTATCTGTGTACTTGTGTTTTTTTGTTTTATATTTAATGTATGCGCCATGACATCAAGTCAAATTCCTTGTACTTGTGAGTAGACCTGCCAATAAAGCCCTTTATGATTCAGAATAATAAAATGTGTATTCATATATCATACTTGATGTCTGCAAACCTTTTTTACACATATTGGTGGACATTGTAGCATAAAACACAAATATCAACAAGAGGCAAAGTCAAAACAAGGTTCTTTTTCATTCAGTCACATTTTTTATTTGGGGGCAAAACGCTCCAAGACAGCCAAAAACTTTTCGGACCTTTCTCGGGCCTCTGCTGCTCTCTTGTCATCTGCCTCTCTCTGGTAGAGGATGTCCTCCCTTAAGAGATCAAGGTAGGGATCCTCTCTCTCCCTCTTTTTCCTTCCTCCTCTCCTCTCCTCTCCTCTCCGTGTCATCCTTGTCTTTTCCCTCCTCATCCTCTCGCCCTTTCTGACCTACCTGGGCAGTGCTTGGCCCCGGATTTGCATCTTGGATTGAGGACATCAGGCAGGGGGGCGAGACCGCCGCAGACTGCCCTAATGCCTCATCCATTAGGACAAACCAGGCCCAAGTCGCTGCCGTGGGTTTCCCGTCCTCGGTGCCCTGCCCTGAGGCGGGACACTTGCATTCCTGAGCCGTGAAGACCAAACACATACACGCATTAATATATGAAAACATAATACATTTTAATTTCAAACCTTTATTACAGGTAAATCCCATTGAGATTATTGATCTCTTTTTCAAGGGCGACCTGCTGCAAGTAGGTTCCACATGAATACATTTGAACATATAAAACAGCAAAAACAAACATGATCATGTCTATAACCTCTCACACCTTGTACTTCATTTTGAGGTTGTCCCACTTTTTTTTGGCTTGGACGTGGGTTACCCTTCCCTCAATCCCCATTTTTGCCACAATTGTCCTATGTCAATTATAAGGAGAAAGCAGCGATTAAATTACATCTTCAACAATATTTACTACCTAAACAATGTCACTTGCTTCTCACCGATAACCACTGGCGGCCGTGTCCCGACCGCCCGTGAACAGGTGCTGGAGCTCAACACGGAGGCGTATAAAGGCCTCCGTCTGTTCCTTAGTCCCTTGAGCAAACACCAGAAACAACAGTATAATGCCGTGTGTAATTAATGAATACCAGGCCAAAAAGTCTGTTGCCAGTTTATTACAGAAACTGAGTTTAACTGCAGTCCGGCAACAAACAATTGTCCCACTCTCTCTAACGGTTTCAACATAAACTGTACCGAAAATAAATACCTCACGATGTACCTATCTAATTATTAACTAGCTTTACTTTCACAGAACACATTTTTTGTTAAACAAATGTATCAAAGTAACGTATTTACCACATTTTTTACCCCACTTTACATACTTACATTTAAATGTGTACTGCTTCACTTCAGCCATTTCCGCCACAGATTTTGGAAATTGGTCCGTGAGCAATGCATTGTGGGGATTTTAAGGTCGCGAAGTCTACTCATGTGCACACTCGATATTTCTCCAAACGGAGTACGTCGGGCTCGGTAGATTTCCAAGTATACTGGAGATTGGAACAGTACTTCGGCGACACTCGATGACGTAGTGTGCTTGAAATAGTGGCTCTGAAGCAGCTTTACTCGCGATTGAGAAACACCCACAGACTAACAAGGATCTCACAAAGACAGACAGAAAAACCAGAACTTAAATGCACACAAGACTAATCACACAACAAGACACAGGTGAGGAGGGAGGAGAAAACACAGGGGCACAAGGTGAACACAATCAGGAAATCAGACACACCAGGGAAACTAACGACGGGAAGGCAAAACACAGGGAGTAGGATCAGACAAGACACAAGGAGGAAAACATTTCAAAACAAAACAGGAAACCAGAGACAGAAAAAGACAAGACACAACACAACACAGACAGATCGTGACACGTGTGTTGCTAACTTTATCCGGTATCCTAGCCTAATCTGTTACCTGTAAACGTTCCCTGAATCAGTAGATTATGGGATAATCCACTAACATCCTTTAATATACATGTTAAATTTGACTCGGATGTGCTGATAATATCCGCAATATAAATCTTTAAACGTCTTCTTACCTTTAAAAGTCCATCACGAACGCTGCAACTCTGCTGCCAGCCACAGATCGTGGAGCCTCTCGAGTCAATAGTCCACCGGAAGTCAGCGGCAAGCTAACTTCCGGGGAACTATTGAAGGCTCCACGATCCGCCATTGCTGTAAAAAAACTGGTCCATTGGAGTGAACGGAGATGTCGTAACTCTTCTATTATACGGCTCTGGTTTTCACTACTCGCGCATCAGAGCTCCGCCCCCAGCTGCATAGCCGTTTACTTACTGCAGCTGTTCTTACTGTTAAAGGAAGATCAGAGTCATTAAATGTTTAAAGTGCTTCAATAAGAGTAAAATATATAAATCTCTTAAACGAATGAGGAGATCCTACTCTATAAAAACTTTAAAGTGTGTGAAATATACTTACAAATTCAATAATAATGTTTTGATTATAAAATAATAACTTACAGTTCTTACTTGTGGTTTTTGATGCATGTGTGGTTAAAACCCACAGAACGTCAAACATTAAGGATATATACAAATACGGTTACATACCTAACTAATTGTCATTTCTCGCAAATTATGTTACGTTTATGTAAGTGTTTTTGTCTTGGTCTTGTGACTTTCCCCTTTATTTTGAATAGTAACCTTCCCTCTCGTTTCAGATACTCTGACCTCCCTTCCTTGTGTGTCTCCCACTCCTGTGATTGTCGACCCTGATTGTTTCCACCTGTTCCCCATTACCTTGTGTATTTATTGTCCTCGTCTCCCTTTGTCCTGTGCCAGTTCGCGTCGTTCCTTGTGACAAACAACCAGCGTTATCTTGCCAGGAATACTCCCAAGCAGAGCTTCGAGCCACGTGTTCTTTAAAGTGGACCTATCATGCTATATTTAAATGATATATTGTAGGGCCATACCTATGTAAAGGTATATTTATACGTTTCTCTTTGAAAAATACCAAACAGATCATGCATTTTAGCCCTGCCTCATTTCAGTCTATGTGCTGTTTGCTGTCTACGGGTCTGATTCTGCTGACCACGCCCCCCTGCAGGAGAGGGGAGACGTGCTCTGATCAGCTGCTGGGCTGTCAGAAGAGGGGGAAGAAAAAGAGATCTCCGTCCTCCGTGTTTTATTATATAGAGTTGTTATTCATTTGTTTTAAAGCTCAATAAATAACAAAGACGACCTTTGACCGGCACTTTTCTAATTTTGTCCGGAAGATTTAAACTTTAAACAAACTGAAACTGAAACTCTGCCGCACGGTCCCCTCGTTCCTTGGAAGAGGCGGCGAGGTGGGTGTTTGTCATCTGCTGGTGGACTAACCGGAGAGAATTACAGTGCTTGCCTCGACGGGGAGGGATTGCATTGAATTAAAGCAGCGGGAGCAAACGCTTGCCTCGGGGAGGGAGAAAAAAACCACAGTGGAGAATAAACAGAAGGGTAATCATGGTAACCATGGGCGGGAAGTCTTCTTCGCTGCTTTTGTGGCAGACTACAGCGCCACTTACAGGCCTGGCATATGTACTACAGCGTCTCCAGCGCTTTCGAGCGGCAATGGCCGGCCGTGGCCCAACCCCACATTCCCCTGATAGGTGGAGAGTTGGCCCAATAGCCGTAGCGCAACTGTCCTGACGTCAGGACAGTGTTCAAATCTGGATCAGTTTTTATCAGATCCGTTGCAGCCCCTTTTTTAGAGATTTGGGTATGGAGGAAAATAGAGAGGGTTGTGTTTTCTGACACTTTGTCAGTTCCCTGGAACACCGGGGACTAGGGATGTTAAGATTCACCGATTCGCATCGGTGCACCGGCATAAACGTTCAAGATGCGAGTGCACCGGTTGAAAGAGTGCACATCGGCTACAGTTTGGGTTGAACTCGCGATGCATAGATTGTAGCGTCTTTGCATCGGTAAAAAAACTATTCATTCATATAATATCCTCTCATCCTGTCAGCACTCAGCAGAGACGATCTTTGCTCTTTGCTTCGCACTACGGAGGCCGAGAGTCTCAGTTATCAACAAACATGGAAGTCGAGGAGAAAGAGATACACAGCGCACCGAAAAATACCTACAAATCAAACGTTTGGCAACAATTCTGATTTTTCAAGAAAGACGGACAACTTGAAAAATCGCTCGCAAATTGTAAACGATGCCGTGCGGCTTTAAAGTACACAAGTAGTACGAGGAACTTAGCGACGCACATAAAGAGGCGACATGGGGTCTGCGGCTGAAAAGAGAAACCTGAAAGTAAGACATGAGTTCAATCACTCAGTGAGGTGTAATGTCAGAGAGAGTGGTGTTTAGTTTAAAGCAGCCTGTGACTGCCAATAATAGTTTACATGTCTTCCTTACAATTGTAAGGAGTTATGAAATACCTGTTTGTGAAAGGTTATTTGTATTTGTTATTGTTCATATAGAAACCACACCACTGCTTTCTGCTCACTGGTGAGTTAGCCTATGAATGAGTGTTAAGCACATCAGGCTGGCAGTTGTATGGGCATTGCACTATGGTAGTTGTTATTTGCACATTGTTAATCATGGTCAATGCATCCTTAAATTGTTTAACTGTGAGGTGTTATACAATTGTACTGTACTCTGGAGAGTGTTTTAAGGTAAAAAAAGGTAAAAAAGAAACAGCATGATGGGATGTGCAGTACGAGTAGAGAGAACCAAATATGTAAAGCACCTTTTTGTAAATGTATGATTTGCTGCATATAAGGAATACAACAAAATCCTCTGTAGTACCATATTGAAGTATCATTATTTTGCATCGTGTTGAATCGCATCGTATCCCCCTGAATCGCATAATGTTGAATCAAATCGTATCGAACTGTATCGCAACAGGGATGAATCGTATCGTATCGCACCGCCTGGTGTTTCAAATGTATCGTTAATGTATCGTATCGTTGGCAACGTATCAAGATCGCATCGGCTTCAGTGATGGAGATGCACATCCCTACCGGGGACACATATTCATGTATAAAAGACGTACAAAAGTGCATTTTGCATGATAGGTCCCCTTTAAGTATAATTTGTCATTCATGCTCCTAGTGTTTTTTCCTCATTAAAGGTAGGGTAGGTAAGTTTGAGAAACCGGCTCGAGGTCGCTAGAATTTGAAAATACACAACCGGAGAAAATCTGCCACTTCCTTATAGAGCCCCTCCTCCAACACACACGAATGCGCACATGACCAATGAGTGCACGAGATAAGTTTGTGCCCCGATGGAAGGCTGACAGGCAGGTAGGCCATCCAGTTATTTTAGCCGGGCCGGCTAAAATGATTGGTCGTGCTTTTTACAGTATTACGGCAGTATGTCCGACAGGACACGAGGGGCTGGAGTGGGCCGAACCACTGACAAAACACGGGGGGCTGGCGTCGGCCGGGGAGCCAGTACTGGAGCCGAAACTGGAGCCAGAAACATGGCAGCAGGGGCCGAAACTGGGGCCGGAACCATGGCTGCTGGGGCCGGAACCATGGCTGCTGGGGCCGGAACCATGGCTGCTGGGGCCAGGACTGAGGCTGGAACAATAGCTGCTGGGGCCAGATCTGGGGCTGGAACCATGGCTGCTGGGGCCAGATCTGGGGCTGGAACAATGGCTGCTGGGGCCAGAACTGGGGCTGGAACCATGGCTGCTGGGGCTAGAACTGGGGCTGAAACCATGGCTGCTGGGGCACGGGCTGGAATCCTGGCCCTGCGTCTCTTAGAGGCCTTTTGGAGACTCCGTGGACCTCCAACAGGACAGTAGTCGGATTAGAGGCTTGAGAAAAGCTTCCAGGACTACCTGTAAAATCTTGTAGCCACTCAGGCAACAAACCCCTGAGCCAGGGCTTGCGAGCAACCTCCTGGTGTGCCTCCTTCAAAGCAGCCACTCTACCCCGTATAGATGTGGCGTCATACCAGGTATAAAAAAGGTACTCTAGAGAGTAACCAAGACGTTCCGCCTGTAGAATCAAAAAATCTGAATCTGCTGAGTCCAATTCTGGTCGGTTCATTCTGTTAGGGTTGGGCAAAAGTAGGACCCAAATGCAGACTTCAAAAAGGAAAAAGGTCTATAAACAAAAGGCGAGCTTTATTCCAAAGCCGATGAGCACAAAAACAAGGCATGAAAAAACATAGATAGCACAAGGTAGCGAATACACACAAAACTGACCGTTACTAACATGGAGGGAGACAGGAAAAACAATGAACCGACAAGGCACACAGGGGAACACAAGACTAAATACAGAGAGGGGTAATCACAAGACAAGACACAGCTGGGGTAAGGGAGGCAGAAACACAAGGGCAACAGGTGAACACAATCAGACACACCAGGGAAACTAACGACAGGAAGGCAAACACAGGAAGAAGGATCAGACAAGACATAAGGAGGAAAACATTTCAAAATAAAAGGTGGAAAATGAAAACAATCCATAACCGTGACAGGCATCCCTGAGGGACTTCCATCTCGCCTTGCAAACGTTGACTGAAATAAAGAATAGATTCAGATGAATAAAATGATTTCACACATTTTTCTTTGCTTGTTTTTCCCTTCACAGATACTTGGCTTCCGGGGACTCACTGATCAGCCTAACATTCAACTATCGGCTAGGATACACTACTGTGACAAACTCTGTTCATTTGGTGTATGCAGCCATTGAGAAAATTATGATGGAGAGGTTCCTACCCAGGCCAACAGAAGACACATGGAAGGAGGTCGCACAATGCTTCTGGGAAAAATTGAATTTCCCAAATTGCCTGGGAGCAGTAGATGGAAAACATATTGTCATCCAAGCACCACCACTGTCTGGGAGTCAGTACTTCAACTACAAGAAGACATTTTCCATAGTGCTTATGGCACTTGTTGATGCTGACAACAGGTTCCGAGCCATTCAAGTGGGGGACTTCGGAAGAACAAGTGATGGTGGGACGTATGCCGGATCGGATTTGGGGAAAGGAATGGAGACCAAAACTCTTCATGTTCCAACCAGTACCTCTCTACCTGATGCTGCTCACCTGGGTGAGATGCCATTCGTCATGGTGGGTGACGCAGCTTTCCCACTCAAGCCATACCTCATGAAACCATACCCCGGAAAGAACCTCACTCATCAAAAGAGGATTTTCAACTACAGACTGTCAAGAGCAAGGATGGGCATTCTGGCCTCCAGGTGGAGAATCTTCCATCGCCGTATCAACCTGCACCCGAAAAACTTGGACACGCTAGTGGTGGCTGGATGCATCCTTCACAACTTCCTGCTTGCCCCTAGTGAAAACCAGAGGTTGCTAGATGAGGAAGAGCAGCAGGGTAGACACATGGCACCGGTGAGAAACATGGGAGGAAACAGGCCATCAAGAGATGCCTGTAATGTGAGGGAGGCTTTCTGCACCTTTTTCAACTCTCCTGAGGGCAGTGTGACTTGACAGGACAGGATGGTGGGATTACTGGAACACAATAGTTATTACACCGCCAAATCGATTGAAAAATGTGTTTTTTTAATTCCAGAAAATTATAAAAAGCAAAAAAGTTATTGTACTACCATTTGCATTTGTAAAAAAGTGTTCTTTATTTTTAATATGCTATGTTATTTCTTTTCAAATAAATAGTTTTGTCTGACAAATGACTGCCAAATGATTCTTGTCTGTCCTCACAATTTATCTTCAGACTAGAAATGCAAGGACCACCACAGCATACTGTATTTAAACATTATTGACAGTACTTTGTGTAGTTGTTATAACACTATACTCACATAGCTAAGTGAAGTTCTTTCAATGATGTAAAAAAACTCTCAATTAAAATGTAGTAGCCCTAGATTTGATTAATTACTGTACTATTGTACAATGGCACTTCTGAATACTTGAGAAATACCATTTCCTGTTTGTCGCGTTAACGCGTTTAAAAAAAAAATTAACGCCACTAATTATTTTAACGCGATAAACGCATGTGTATTTTTTGTCCTCGGCCGCCCCGCCCCGTAGTTTCAGAGCGCATCGAGTTTAAAATACCATCTACAAGCTGATGCTGACAGCCCCGCTCCTGCCGCCCGCTTGTGGCAGACCACACTTCCACGCTCACCGGCAGGCCCGGACTGGCCATCGGGAGGACTGGGAGGGTGTGTGTATGTGTGCCGCGACTTGAGCGAGGCACACCTTACGTGTTGTTGTTGTTAGCATCTGGTGCTAGCTAGCTGCGCTAACGGATATAAGGAGCTGTTTCAATGAAAACAGAGGAGCGACATTTCGCCGACAACTGCGCCGAGCGCTTGACTTTATGCAGGTAGCCAGACAGTGGGACATTGTACGAAAAGTCAGCACACTCAGCACGGATAGTGCGCGCAACATGATTGCAGAGTCCAGGCAGCTCCCGTTCGAGCATATATGCCTTGAGCTGCACATAGTTCCACACACACACACACACACACACACACACACACACACACACA
>CALSBW010025563.1:10434-27385 GCA_943590975.1 Lindbergichthys nudifrons
ACACACACACACACACACACACACACACACACACACACACACTTTGTATTGTATTATTGTATGAGAGGTTGCAGGTTGAATTGAGGCGAATATTTGTAATGTTCAGAGGTTGTTGTGTTTAATATTCGTGAGAATATTTGTCATTGTTCAAATGATAATAAACAAACATTTAGACTCTAAGGTACATTTAGAACAGATACAAAATGTGCGATTAATTTGCGATTAATCGCGATTAACTATGGACAATCATGCGATTAATCGCGATTAAATATTTTAATCGTCTGACAGCCCTAATTTATATTTATATATATATAAACATAGGCATATATGTTGATATAGGAAATAAGATCTTACTTTCTTGTGAAATGCAAGTTTACTGAAAAGCTATTAAATCATTTTCACAAGATTTGAAACTAGCATACTTGTACTGTACCTACAAGTATTCATTAGCTTAAAACCATTAATGTGTTGGCTAATTAGTCGTTTTCACCTTCCACTCCACAAACTCCAGCGATTAAAAACCAGGACTTGTCCTTTCTGGTGTTGTCCTTATAAAAAAGATGGGTTGTGTCGCATAAAATCAAGTGTTTTTCCACTTCCAATATGAAAACCTCATCGTCCATTGCGCGTGTCGTTGTGAAGATGTAGTGATGTGAAGGGGGGTCTGCAAATTAGTTTATTTGGGGGATGGGCCGGATGCGTAGAGTACGGCTGTGCTGAGGTGGTTTTCCCCTGGAGACGTCGCAAAGAGACGGAGCGGCTCTACCTGTTGCTGCCTGCTTTCCAACTGTCTGGTGTCTGCGATCTGCGATCTGCGGAGGCCTGCTCCCACCTGTAGAGTACGGCTGTGCGGAGTTGGTTTTTACCCCGGAGACGTCGCGAAGAGACGGAGCGGCTCCACCTGTTGCTGCCTGCTTTCCACCTGTCTGGTGTCTGCGATCTGCGGAGGCCTGCTCCCACCTGTACAGTACGGCTGTACTGAGGAGGTTTTCACCCCGGAGTCGTCGCGGAGAGATGGAGTGGCTCCACGCTTCGGGCTTGGCCTGCTTCCACCGGGCGTGTGCTGCTGTTCGGAGGAGGATTTTACCATGGCTGGGGCCTGCTTTCCACCTTTCCTGGTTCTGCTGTTGCGGAGGCCTGCTCCCACCTGTCGTGTGCTGCGGTGTCGTGTGCTGCTTGCTGAGGAGACCTTTCACCCCGGGGATACCACGGAGGGACCGGAGCGCTTCTACGCTGCTGCTTTCGCCTGTCCTTTGCTGCTGTGCTGATTTGCCCCAGGAACATCGCGGATACTGTGTGCTGGTCTGGGAAAATGGCCCATATCGGGATTCTGCTGTGCCTGTTGACTGTTTTGGACTATGAGAAGATCTCTAGTCATTCTGAGAAGTCTACTGGATTCAGGTCTGTTCTGCCACCCGCAGTGGGCATCCCCTGCAAAGGTTTGGATGTGTTACACAAACAATTACCGGTTGCCTTGTCACAGACAATCTGCTCGACAAAATATGTTTGTCTTTTTTGTTTTCCTGCGATGATGGTTCTTCAGGACTGCTTCTTAAGCTCAAATCACACTCTCGCAGACTTTTCCGGTGATTCGAAAGTAGATGAAAATGTATGTGTGTCGCTTAAGAGGAAAATATGCCTGTTTTTGTTGTTGTTATTACTGTCAGGAAATGTTCAACCTAACCCTGGTCCGCCCAGTAGTAGTAGTCAGATCGCTACTCCTGCTGATTTTAAAGCTAGGTCTGGGTTGGGTTTCATCCACTTGAATGTGCGCAGTCTGTTAGGTAAACTAGATTTTGTCCGCATTTGGGCAAGCTCGGCTGACGCTGACGTCATTGTGTTATCAGAAACATGGCTAAATAAAACTATTTTGGCATCTGACATATCCTTAAATGGTTATAATGTGTATCGTACCGACCGGCCTAATAAAGGTGGTGGCGTTGCCATTTATGTTAAGAATAAGTTCAGTGTAACCACATTAGTTTCCAAATCTATCAGTAAGCAATTCACATTTTTAGCTTTAAATATAGAAGTGGCAAAGGGGCAACAGGTCATGGTGGTGGGCTGTTACAGACCCCCCTCAGCTGTCAAGGACTCCTTGTCTTCGCTAGCAAATCTTTTATTGCAACTTGACTACAAGGAAATAGTGCTACTTGGAGATTTTAACTGGGACTGGTTAACTGCAGTATCAGAGGATTTTAAAAACCTTTGTATCTCTTTAAATGTTACTCAGATTGTAGACAGTCCTACTCGCCCTAACATTAAGTCCCCTAATAAATCCTCACTAATTGATCTCATTCTAACTAATGTTCCCTATAAATACTCATCTGTGGGAGTATTTGCGAATGATGTGAGTAACCACTGTGCTGTAGCCACAATTAGGGACACTAAGGTCCAAAAGGTTAAACCTCGTATTATCATTAAGAGAGACATAAAACATTTTGTGGAGCAGGGTTTTGTTCATGATCTGTTTGGGTTTGATTGGGGAAAAATCGATCTGTGTGCTGATGTAGAAACTGCATGGTCTTATTTTTATCTTGGTTTTATGGAGATCATTGATAGACATGCACCCCTGCGTACATTTAGAGTAAAGGGACGAGACAATCCTTGGTTTTCTGCTGAACTGTCCAGTCTCCTGCATGAGAGAAACAAGGCCTGGGCAAAGGCTAGGAAATCAGGCTCAGAGGTAGAATGGCTGCGTTTTAGGCAGCTAAGGAATAGCTTCACTTCACATGTCAAAAGTGCTAAGTCGAAGAACTATTTGTCAGTTACCACAGAAAACCTAAATAATCCTAGGAAATGTTGGAAAGCCATAAAACCGATATCCACCGGTGAGATCCGTAATGAGCTACCTCCGTGCCTTACCACAGCATCTGGCTCTATATCGGACAGGGCCACCATGTTAAATTGCTTTAATAAGCATTTTGTGTCCTGTGGCTCTGTTTGATTCTGTGACTAACTCTGCTTCTGTGAACACCACAGTCTGTGACTCTGAACAATGTGGTCTGGAAAACCCTTTCAGTTTTACTCCTTTTACTGTAAATGTTGTTCATGAAGCATTATCCAAGTTAGATCCTAAGAAACCGGCTGGCCCGGACAACGTAGAACCTTTCTTTTTAAAGATAGCTGCAGATTTTATTGCTCCACCTCTCACTACTCTTTTTAACCTCTCCCTCAGCACAAATGCAATTCCAAAAGTATGGAAGTCAGCTTATGTCTTGCCTTTACTGAAAGGAGGGGAGGCAACTATTTTAAATAACTATAGGCCAATCTCTAAATGGTCAGTTCTGGCGAAGTTGCTTGAACGCCTAGTGAGTGAACAAGTAAAGGAGTTTTTATGTAACAATGACATCCTGTCTAAACATCAGTCAGGTTTCAGAAATAAACATAGCACCATCACTGCGACAATGAAAGTGGTGAATGACATTACAAGTATTTTAGATAATAAGCAGAGTTGTGCAGCTCTATTTATTGACCTTTCCAAAGCGTTTGATACCGTCAATCATCGCATCTTAAAGCAGAGGCTACTCAGTATTGGCATATCCAGCCATGCAGTGGGGTGGTTTGTGAACTACCTCTCTGAAAGGTCCCAATGTGTTCACTTTGATGGGCTCACTTCTGAATGGTTGAACATTGCTAATGGTGTTCCTCAAGGTTCTGTTTTAGGTCCACTTTTATTTCTCCATATATATCAACAGTTTAGGTGAAAATGTGGATGAAGCTACTTTACATTTTTATGCGGATGATACCGTGATGTATTGTGCAGGTCCCTCCATTAAGGAGGCTGGCGTTAAATTAAAGGCTGTTTTTAACATTATTCAGACTCAGCTCTCTGAGCTTAAGCTTCTTTTAAATGTTGATAAAACCAAGGTAATGCTTTTTTCAAAAGCTAAAAAGACACCAGAGCCTGTTTTAGATATTGTTACTATGCAAGGACAAGTACTAGAAGTGGTTGCCTGTTATAAATACCTTGGTATCTGGCTTGATGATTGTCTTACTTTTAAACTTCATGTCAATAACCTGCTTAAAAAGCTGAGGGTTAGGCTAGGTTTCTTTTTCAGAAACAAGTCCTGTTTCTCACTTGAGGCCAGGAAAAGGCTAGTCACTGTGACCTAGGTGCTTCGGTGGCACAATCACTGTCGGACCGATCGGCACAGTGGAGTTGTCACCGTACCCTGCGTTCCCAGTTACCAGAGGTAATCTGGTCTGCAACCTGTTGCTGCCCCCGAACCTGGAGAGCAAGACGGAGGGGAAGGCGAGCCGGAGCGGCGGTAAAGTTCCGCAAGCTGACAGAAGGCCGCTCCTCGTCTATACTGTGCACCACCTCCATGACAGCTGGCCCCAGGGTGAGGCCGTCATGCCTCCGTCCTATTCTCCCGGCATCAACATCCCACCTACCCGCGTTTGCTCCTGCCAAACGACAATTCACAAAACGACAATTCACAAAACTCACCAGTGTGGGTTCAGTGCCTGGGTGTCCGCATCGAGGGCCGGGGGGCTCTGGAAATCGACCATCGGCTCGTTTCGGCATGGCTCCTGTGTCCGGCTGCCTGCGCCCACTGCCTCGGGCCTCGAAGATAGGAAGAGCCGGATCTGACTCCGTATCCTTTTGTTTGTTGAACGCCAGATCCATTACAAACAAATCCTTTGTATTAAATGACTACGTCGTCTCAAGAGAGCTGGATTTTATGCTGGTTTCGGAGTCCTGGCAGAGAGCCGGGGAATTTTCCTCCTTGAACAAACTTTGTCCTCCGGGCTACAGCTACTCTTGTGCTCCTAGGCGCACCGGCCGAGGAGGAGGACTTGCCGCGTTCCACAGAGACTGCTTCTCCACCAACATGGTGAGCACTGGATCCTTCCCAACATTTGAAGTGCTAATAACAAAAGTGGGTCGCTCAAACCCGTTTTATTGTATTTTAATCTACCGCCCACCAGGCAAGAATGGCTCTTTTTTATCCGACCTTGGTGACTTACTAACCTCCATCATCCGCTATGAAAGAGTTCTTCTGTGCGGGGGTTTTAACATTCATGTAAATGACTGCTCAGACAAATTTGCCAGTGATTTCCTTAATGTCACCGAATCTTTTAACTTCTGTCAACATGTGTCTGGCCCAACGCATAACAAAGGTAACACATTGGATCTTGTGTTCACAATTGGTCTAAATATCAGCAATGTTTGTATCGAAGAGCTATCTGTTTCCGACCATAAAGCCGTACTATTTGTCATGTCCTTAGATAACGCTTATGTTCAGGGGAAGCGAGTACAAACCTCGCGTATTTTAAATAGCGCAGTTGAGAAATTAGTAACAGCTTTTGACAACAATGTTTTGGTGTCGCATGTTGATGACGTTGATTGTCTAGTCAACGCTTTCAATACACACTGCTCCGCCATTTTAGATGACGTCGCTCCCATGGTGACACGCAGCTCCCTAGCTGTAAACACATCGCCCTGGTTAACAGAGGACACCCGTATACTGAAACGGCATTGTCGCAAAGTTGAGCGGCTGTGGAAAACCACTAACCTCCAGGTACACGTCTCCATCTGAAGGACCTTTACTGCGATTACAACAATTTGGTCAAAAATGCCCGGGCTACCTATTTTTCTAACCTCATCTCCTCTAGTAAGCACAACCCCAGAGTACTATTTAAAAGCATAAATACCATTGTAAACCCGTCCACCCCCTCAGTTCCTATTTATTCAAACGACGACTGCGACCGTTTTCGCACCTTTTTTATAAACAAGGTAGATAATGTGAGGTCGAGCATCACCCCCTCCCACTCCCCCCTCCATATCTGTCCAGTTAGGCAGGCCATGCTGAGTAATTTCTCCTGCATCACCATAGCCGACCTGCCCGCTGTAGTGAGCGCTATGAAATCTTCCTCAAGCCCTCTGGATGCTTTACTAACGTCCATGCTAAAAGAAGTTTTTTCGTGTGTCGCTCCACCCCTGCTCCACATTATAAACATCTCCATTGTCTCTGGCTCCGTCCCATCATTCTTTAAGCAGGCGGTTGTTCAGCCCCTTCTCAAAAAACCCAACCTAGATCCCTCCCTCCCGAATAATTACAGGCCCATCTCAAAGCTCCCATTTGTGTCAAAAGTTTTAGAAAAAGTTGTTGCTAATCAACTTAATACATTTCTGAATGACAATAACATCCATGACAAATTCCAATCAGGTTTCAGAAAACACCACTCCACAGAATCAACTCTCCTCAGGGTCTCCAATGACATCATGATGGCATCGGATGCAGATGATTGCGTGGTTCTGGTGTTGTTGGACCTGAGTGCAGCCTCGTACCTCAGTGGGAGAAGTTTCTCCGTGGCGGTGGGCCCGTTCTCATCACATAGCACTCCCCTATACTGCGGCCTGCCCCAGGGTTCTGTTTTAGCCCCCCTCCTTTTTGCCCTCTACATGCTCCCATTGGGCCGCTTAATTAGCCAATTTGAGGGTGTCTCGTATCACTGTTATGCAGATGATATCCAAATACATGGGCGTCGCAGCCATTATGAGGGTGGGACAAGTCCCCCCCACTTTTTCAAATGATTAGTTTAGACCCCCCACTTTTACTATGCGGAAAGTCCGTGAATCGGTCTATCCACTCGCCGCACTTTGTAGAGCGCTGTGTCAGTGCTTCACTATCAAATGAAATCCATTCCACTTGCTTATTGAGAGAATGCCCAAATCAATGAAACTCTGTACCATGTTTTCACTGCTACTTTGTACCAAGGCAGATTCTCACATAGCGCGCGCATGTTCAAGGAGTGTTGTCATAGTTGGACAGCTCATTTATTTTCTGTGCACATTACATAGACTAGCTAATATTCTACCTACTGCTTGGGACTTTGAGTCTTCAAAATGTCTAATGTCACAGACTGGGACTTACTTTAGAGTCAGTTGTATTTACATGCAGTATGACTTGTTATGATTCAATGTGAAAGAGTATACTGCTCAATAAATAATGATCACTTCACCACCTCTCTTGACATCTAGGCGCTTGAGAGTGAGTCAGAGGCAGAATACAGGGACAGTGGAGAGAGGTCCATTGCTGAGGTGAGTGATGAAAGGGAAATGACAGTTGAGAGTAAATTGTGATGTGGACTCTCATCCCAGGATTTTAAGGAAATCAGTGGGATTATTGAACAGGAAACATTTCAGTCAAGGGGCATCATATGAGCAATATAGACAGAAGAGCAACATTTATTTGAACATTTAAGTCAATGATACCATTCCTAGGTGAACTTAACATCCGTATGGAGTCAGATCAGTCTCAATATTAATAAATGCTCACAGAAGGATTCACAAATGTATTTTGCGATTTATATATAAATGACTCTCCACAACAATATCTCTCAATGCACTCACAAATATTTATTGTTGTATATAAATGTACAAAAAATGGGCATTTAAACTGCTTTTTATTAATTCAAAGACAGCTCTGAATTAATAATCAAATATGTTTCCTTTCTTTACTACTGGATGAAATTACAAAATGTACCCATCATTTTCCTCATGCTAGTATAGCCATCAAACCACCTGTTAAAATGCACCAGAATACAGGAAATCTATATATTTTTTCGCCCCCACACCGCCCGTTAAAAATGTCCCCCCCACATTCAGGGTGCTTCCTACGCCCATGTCCAAATATATTTCTCTTTCAAACCCGTCAAAATGGAAAATGTAAACACCCTCATCACATGTCTGTCTGCAATTGAGGATTGGATGTCAAGCAACTTCCTGCAGCTCAATGCATCAAAAACGGAAGTCTTGATCTTAGCGGCTGATAATATCGCCTCTAAGGTAGCAAGCCACCTGGGTTCATTCAGTGGTAACATAAGGGCAAACATCAAAAACCTTGGTGTAACTTTCGATCAGTCTATGCTACTCGACAAACACATCAAACTTCTGACCCGTACCTGTTTTTTCCATCTCAGAAACATTGCCAAGCTCAGGGGGGTTCTATCAAACGCAGAAATGGAGATGGCTATTCATGCCTTTATTTCATCCTGGCTTGATTACTGTAATGCTCTGTTCTCCTGCCTCAACAAAACATCAATAACCCGGTTACAACAGGTCCAAAATGCTGCAGCCAGATTACTCACTCAGTCCAAAAAAACATGCCACATCACCCCGATTCTTTCTGCCCTGCACTGGCTCCCTGTCCATCTCAGAACCCACTTTAAGGTATTGGTTTACACATATAGAGCTGTCCATGGCCAAGCCCCAGCCTACATCAATGACCTTATCCACACACACAGCACAACCCGGGCCCTGAGGTCCTCTGAGCAAGGCCTCCTAAGGGTGCCCCGAACCAGGCTAGAAACTAAGGAAGACCGTGCATTTGAGGCGGTGGCCCCAAGGCTATGGAACAAACTCCCCCAGAAAATAAAAACCTCTCCCTCAATAGAGATTTTTAAGGGGCATTTAAAGACCCACCTCTTCCGACAGGCCTTTGGGGCGTCGGAGGAGGTGAGTTAGTAGCTGTCTTTTATTGGTGTTTTATCGTATGTTTTATCCTATGTATTACCTGCTGTTGTTTTATGCCTTTTTATGCCTTTTATTCTACATTTGAGTTGTACTGTGAATTGTGTACTATACTGTAAAGCACTTTGTACATTCGTGTTGAGAAGGGTGCTATATAAATAAAGTTTTACTTACTTACTTACTTTTTACCTGTGCTGGACTATGGTGATTTGTTGTATATGAATGCACCTGCCCTGAACAAGTTAGATGCCGCCTATCACAGCGCACTGAGATTTGTCACAAATTGTAAAGCACTTACACATCACTGTACCCTGTATGCCAAGGCAGGTTTGCCATCACTTACTGTACGGAGGCTCAGTCATTGGTACACGTTTATTTATAAAGCTTTGTTGGGTAAACTCCCGTATTATATCTGCTCTCTGATAACACAGAGAGTTGCAAGCAGCTATTGTCTGAGATCGCATGATGTAGTATTGTTAGATGTGCCAAGAGCAAGGACTGTCTTAGGTAAGACAGCTTTTATGTGCGCAGCTCCACTTGCTTGGAACAATCTTCAGCAAGAATTGAAACTGAGCAATCTCATTCCTCTGCATGTTTTTAAAGCTAGGCTAAATGAAATGCTCGTTGATACTATGGGTACTTGTAAATGTCTATAACTATGTAAATGTATCCTGTAAATATAATGTATGATGTCCTTTATTGTTTTATGTTTCATGTGGAACCTATACAGATGTAGCAGCTAATTTAGGACAGTTTGAAATGCGAGGGTCGTGGTCGGTCCGTGAACGGCCCGTGAACGGCCCGTGATCAAGAGACTGCCTCCAGTCTGACTTGAGACCGCCCCTGTGATAAATAAATGTAATTATAATGAAGCCAGCTGCAATGGATCATTGATCCACCAGGGGGTGCAGTGGGGTTCCACACTGGAGCTCATGTGAAATCAACTTCGATACAGTAAGCTGGATGTATGTCTGGTACTACTGTATAGCGGATCTTTGTTAAGATCCATATGTCACGGATAGGATCATAGTCTGTGCTAAATAAGAGACATGTAATCATTTACAAAACATCACCATGTTGTTATTTAACAAAATAATGTTGTTTAGTCGAAAAAAACGAACGAGAGGAAATGCAGCCGGCTCTCAATTTTTAATCCTAATTTAATCATCATCTTCACCACGATCATTTATGTTTATGTTCGCCGAATTGACATGAAATCACTGACAAATATGAATATTCTGTATTCAACTTCATTAAAACGTTATTAACGTGCCTAAACTCAGTAATTCACTAAAAATATTTATATTTGAATGGAGCCTCGTCAGGCAGATCAGGATCCCGACGCGTTACTGATTACTGAATACATGGCTCTGAAAGTAATCCGAATACAGTTACAGTTACGTGTCTTAAAAAAGTAACGTAATCAGATTACTTTTGGATTACTTTCTTTTTCCATCACAGATGGGTATGTTTTGGTGAACAGGAGACACAAAAAGCAAAAGGAAACTGAACGTGTTTTTACTGTTTTAATGGTTTATCAAGAGCACAACTGAAACATAACATCTCAAACGAACATAATACACTTTTTGGGGATGCAGCTTGGGATGTGAGGAGTGAGGGACACGGCTTAGAACGGGCGTGTCACCTTCTGTCCTGCCAGTGTTGGCAGGACATTAATTAAAATGTCGAACCCGGACTTCATTTTAAGGACATTTCGGCCAGGGGTGTAGAGCTATATTTGTTTAAGCACCGGATTGGGAAAACAGGAGAGTGTGTGCACTGTGCACCAGTCTGCCTTGATCTATGAATTAATGTCCGTGACACTCACAGTATCTGCTGCCCACAGCTGTTTTATAGAAGTAACTGTAATCAGATTACTCGTTTTTCAAATGTAACGCAAGCTGAATACAGTTACTTGATTTTTGTATTCTGATTACGTAACGCCGTTACATGTATTCCATTACAACCCAACCCTGGATATGAAGCCAATAGAATAAATCAACACCCAGTAGTTCATTCTTATCTAAAAACAGCGGGACGATAGCTCATATATGACATTTCAAAGGTCTTTTATCTTGAAATGTTACATCAGAATGTCCTGATATTCGCTAACTGACTTTCTCAGTCTGAAGTGGAATGACTCTTTGATTATGGACAGTTCCCATTAAACAATAATCAAAATATAGATGGACAATAGATCTAATTTGAGATTTTAAACAGCATACATTTTAAATTATGCTTCAGAAAGTCATGTTATTTTTGGAGTGTTGTGAGATGGTGTCAACATCAATTGAAATTAGTAAGTAAGTAAATACAATACATTTAAAACATGCAACATACATTACTGGGATACTTAAATAAAACAATTTAAAATACAGAACATTAAAACAAAACAAATAAAACAAAACAAAAGAACATGTTAAAACATAGGCAGTGGGTTGTAAGGAGCAGAAGATTGGGTCAGTGTTGGCAGAGCTGATTCCTCACTAACCATATTTTGATTTAAATAAAGTGAATGTGGACTGGTCTCTGACTGGAGATGGGATTGAGTTCCATTGCTGAGCAGCTTTAACAGAAAATGAAGACTGACTGAAAGAACTTTTTCTGAGTGGAATAATGCAATCTCCTCTCTCTGCACCTCTTGTTACCCTAGTTGCAGTTGTGCGTATGTTAATAAACTGTCTAAGAGGAGGTGAGGTAAGGCCGTTGACAATCTTGTAAAAAAGGCAAGCATTTGCATGTTTACTGAGGTTTTCCCCCAGCTTAGCAACTTGGCACTAAGAGTACTGATATGTCTGCCATTTATTTTCTGAGTGTAATATCTGCATTTTCTCTTTTGAAAAACTAAGTCTTAGTTTGGCCACTCATTTTTAATCACACACGTCTCCCCATCCCATTCAAATTCAAATTCTTGACTGAAAGAGCAGTGTAGCCAACAGTACATGTATATGGGTGGCATTGCCTATATGCATTTGAAAATAAATAGTACCCCCCTCTGAGTGACTACGTGTTGACTTCACATCTTGTCACAAACCAGGGACTTTACTTCCTGATTTTTGGAAGACAAGACACCAAGATACCTGTACATAGTGGAAAGTGAAATTGACATTGTCAAATTTAATAAAAATACAAAATGAAGAGGGTGTCTGTTTCTCTGCTGTGTAAATGTACCACAACCTGCAAAAAGAAGCTGTCTAGCCCTGTTTGTTTTTTTGACCTTTCAGATGTAGTTGTATAGCCTCTGGAGCAGAAATTAAAGAGTTTTAAAAATGTTTACGTTTTGGTAAGTTTTTAGGGAAATGTTGTAATATTGCAACGTTGGCCTTAGGTGGGAGCAGAATTTCTGTATTTCTACTCACATTGTCTGAATAAATATATTGAACTACTAAGGGTTAATTTGCAGGATTGATTGCTTACTTAGCCCTATATCAGTATATAGCATGAATAATAATCACACATCACTCATATTTGTTATGAATAATCATTTATAATTTATTAAATAGTAAGTCGCTTTGGATAAAAGCGTCAGCTAAATGCAATTATGAAAGCCTCACTCAGGATTTTTTTAACAAGTGTTTTTATTGCTCTTGGGGCATTAAAAACAAGATTTTAACTTTAGTTTTTTATATAATATCTGCATTTTCTCTTTTGAAAAACTAAGTCTTAGTTTGGCCATAGTTTGGCCACTCATTTTTAATCACACACGTCTCCCCATCCCATTCAAATTATTGACTGAAAGAGCAGTGTAGCCTACAGTACATGTAAATGGGTGGCATTGCCTATATGCATTTGAAAAGAAATAGTACCCCCCTCTGAGTGACTACCCTGTTGACTTCACATCTTGTACTGTGATCTGCATGCACTTATCAAAACATTGAATTAAAGAATGGTGATATACACAGTATATGCTGTGATGCAGCACTTCAAGTCAGATCATCACCCTTAGCTATTTTAATTACCTCTCAAACTACCTAAACTAGCATTGCCTATATGCATTTGAAAATAAATAGTACCCCCCTCTGAGTGACTATCTGTTGACTTCACATCTTGTCACAAACCAGGGTCTTTACTTCCTGATTTTTGGAAGACTGACCCAAGATACCTGTACATAGTGGAAAGTGAAATTGACATTGTCAAATTTAATAAAAATACAAAATAATGTATCTGTGTACGTGTTTTACTGTACTGTGATCTGCATGCACTTATCAAACATTTAATTAAAGAATGGTGATATACACAGTATATGCTATGATGCAGCGGGAGGAGCAAAACACACACTTCAAGTCAGATCATCACCCTTAGCTATTTCAATTACCTCTCAAACAACCTAAACTAGTTATAAATGTTTATTTTTACTGTTGGCCGGGTCACTCATTACTGGATCAGCTGCTGCATGAGACAGACACTGAAAAGTATTATCATCTGAAATTAATCATTATGTTATTAGTATTAAATACATATAAGTATTTTTACAGCTTGTATTTAAAAATACTCTGTTGTAATTATTGATGCATAAATGTGTTCATCCATTCAATGTGGCATCTGCTATAATGGGGTTAATGTATGATATTACTTAATAATACAATACACTATATAATATATGATATGATAATTACATTTTAATTTGATTAATTTCTTATTTCATAGTTTCTCATCATTATTATAACAGTTCTGTTTCATTGTGTTGAGAGCTGTATGCATAAATCTCTTAATTTTGCCCTCAAAGTGCACCAGATTGATGCATTTAACTTCAATATAAAGAAATACATCTTCTGTTGCCAAAGTGCTGTACATATAATAAAAATACCCTACAGTAAAGACACTTTACAGCAAATACAACAGCACAGTTTGTTCAGAATATCAGTATGAGTATGAGCACCCTCTGTCCTTAGACCCTCACATCGTACAAGGAAAAACTTCCAGAGAAAAACCCACATTTCAAAGGGAAAAATGGGAGAAACCTCGGGGAGAGCAACAGAGGAGGGATCCCTCTCCCAGGATGGACAGAAGTGCAATAGATGCAAAACATTTACATTATTATTATGATTATTTAATATATAAAGACTATATTATTGAATTACAAGATTAGATATACTTTATTTGATCTAAAATATTGATGTGTTCAAATGCTCTTCTAAACAAAACTGAAAGTCCATGAAAAGTTGTCTTTCTGTATTTGTGAATGAAGCGCCATCTCCTGGTTAAATCCTGAAATTGAAAATCTGGCAACGCCCTCTTGGAAAATAGTGGGAGGGCTTAACATTCCCAGATACTGGTCTTAGGCAGGTAGCAGGCAGGTAGCAAGCAGGTAGCAAGCAGGAAGCTGTAAGCTGGAGTCTGAAATAAGCTGCTACATCTGTATGCTGCAGGTCTCCCTTGAAAAAGAGATCTATGATCTCAATGTGACCAATCTGGTTAAATAAAGGTTTGAAATGAAATGAAATGCTGTCACCGTTCCACTTCCTGCCCGGCGCCTCTGCAACGCTTCGCGTCGCGTCGAAAAATAGACTCGAATCCGATTTCGAGCGGAGCCCAGCGGCGAGACGCTTCTGGGACGCTTCTGAGCCGTAACGCGACGCGTCTGGTGGAATAGCACCCATTGACTAGAGTGGCCGCGATCTTTGCGAACGCCGCGGCGCAGCCGTAATGCGGCCGTAACGCGACGCAGACGGACCCGGTAGAATCTAGGGGTGAGACTTCAATGCAGAAGGGCCAATGGATCTATGGTGGGGATCAGCACAAAGGTCAAGGAAACCCAAATTTGAAAGGGAGACAACGGATGACCAAGAAACTAGTGACTTGCTCAATTCATTTGTGAGTGATCTGTGAAGAACATGACAACAGCTGCACTACTGGGATTTTGTATACCAGCAATTGAGGGTGGACAAGTTTACTACCACTTAAGTTTCAAATAATTGTGTTAATAGAGAACCGCAATGACGCGTCCTAAAACCCGGAAGTAAACTCCTTCCGGTTCCTTCGTCAAAAACGCAATGCAATTTCTCCATAGGATTTTGGAAAATAGCTCGAAATAAGGTCTGTGGTTAACACACATTTAAGAGACGGATCACGTTTTGTTCAGGCGGATAATATCCACAAGTCTACCCTACTTTTATAATTTTCGAATCATAAATCTAGTCGCCAGAAGCAAAATGCTAACGTTATGCTATAAACGAACTACAGCTTCAACGTCACGCCAACTTAAGATCCATATTCATATTCATATTCAAACATACAGATTCTAAATGGTACAAGTTGAAGCGTTTATTTGAACAGTTTGCAGGAGGCAGGTACTTGCTTTCAAGCAGAACAGGGCAAACAAACTTAGCGGGAGTGTTTTACGTGTTCGGTGTAATGACGTAAATCTGGCCTGGACAACTTCTGTAGTCCTATTCAGCCAATAACACTAATCCTTTAGTTATGTGTGTCTCTCTATGTAGGAGAAATTAAATAACAACATCCAATACAAAAGTTCATCTGAAACAAGCTCAAATACCATAATGAAATGAATCCATCAATTATTATTATTGTTATGATTATAATTATAACTTAAATTACATTTTATACCTGGAAAAACAAATACAGGACCGAAAATAATAAATTGAAAACTATAATAAAAGAGATGGATGGAAGAGATCGACGAAAGTATTTAAATGTGAAACTAAATCCCAGGCTTGAAGGGATTTATGTGGCGTGAAATCCAGGGACAGGTGATAGACTGTTCACAGCAGCAGTAAAGGGCGTTGTTTATGGTGACGCTGGAGTGAACGAGGACATCCCAATTCAGACCTGAGGACTCCTCTGTCCTCGCGGCGCTTCTTTATGTCTCTTGCTCGCTAAGATGCAAGGAAGGGACGTGAGTGAGGGAAAGGAGGAGGCAAAATAATCAATTGGGATGAACCTCCTGTTTGTATTCTTCTGCTGTTCCCTTTAGTGTTTACTTCCTGTCCGTCTTCTTTTGCTGTTCCCTTTAGTGTTTACTTCCTTTCTGTCTTCTACTGTTCCCTAAAGTGTTTACTTCCTGTCTGTCTTCTTCTGCTGTTCCCTTTAGTGATTACTTCATGTCTGTCTTCTTCTGCTGTTCCCTTAAAGGAGAGGTGTCATGGCCATTTCCACTGATCATAATTCCATTGTTGAGGTCTACTAAAATAGATTTATACTGTGCATTTTTCCAAACTCACATTGGTTTCGCATACAGCATCTCTGTAAACTACGTGTATTCACTCTCTGCCTTTAACGGCTCGTTGTAGCTCCAATAGCTCCAGCCCCCACCCTCCCTGTGAGCACAGTGTGCTCTGATTGGTCGGGACGTTGTGAATTGCGCTGAGCTCCGTGGAGGTGTTGTTTCCTTGTTTAGGATACATAGCGAAACACAGCCAAACTCATCCTGAGCACACACAAAGTCACATCCGAAGTAAAAACAATAAGTGTGGCTTGATATTGAGTAAGAAAAAGGGTCTGCAGAGAGAATTTCGCCGCGATCCCAACTGTCTGTTATCAGCCTGCAGCCAGGGAGGAGAAATCAGCAGAGCTGCCTGTGTGTGAGGAAGTCCGTGGATTGGTCAATTTGGACCAATCAGCGGGGGCTTAACGTAACGGCTCCGCCGACGTAACGTAACGGCTCCACGGATTGGTCCATTTCGTTCCGGGTACGGCATGACATCATGCCGTACCCGGAAGAATCAACAATGGACAATGACGAGGCGTTTTGGGGAGGTATTTTCTGTGTTAGAGTTTTACTCGCTACAGGGTGTACTTTGAGGGTTTGTGCCTCTGCAGACCGTTTACATGCATACAAACCTTCATAACACACAAGGGGACTGCTATGCTAGGAAAGCACAGAGGTTTGGTAAGCAGGTTGAAGGAGCACGCCCCCCGAATGCATGGACTGCACTGTCTCATCCACCAGAGTGTCCTTTGTGCCAAACTCAGTTAAGTATAAAGTGATGCGTGTCATTAATTTTGTCAGGGGTACATCAAGCACCCAGCATCGGCTTTTCCGACAACTTGTGGCTGAGTCAGAAGAAGCCAACCACAATGACCTGCTGCTTCACAATGATGTGCGCTGGTTGAGCAAAGGGAAAGCGTTGGACCGCTTCTTTGCGCTACTGGATGAGGTCAAGGTCTTTCTTATAGATTGAGCAAGATTAGGGCAGCAGCTGACCATCTTGCCCTTCTGGGAGACGAAAAGTTCATGTCCAATGTAGCATATTTTGCGGATATATTTGGCCACCTAAACCAGCTTAACCTGCAGCTACAGGGGAGAAGCAAAACCATAGTGGACATGGTTGAAAATCTTGAATCCTTCACGAGGAAGCTGGAGTTGTTCGAGTCAGACATATCCACTGGCAGGCTCCTCCATTTCAGTACAATAAAATCACAGGCACCGGGACAAGTGACAGAGCTAATGTTGGACTTGGATGGGCCAACTTCACGTCAAGGTTTGAGGACTACTCCATCCCAAAAGAC
>CALSBW010025563.1:32385-76715 GCA_943590975.1 Lindbergichthys nudifrons
AGGAAACAGAGACGTTGTTCGTTTGCTTCAAGTCTAATGTATTATGCACCAGTGGCAAACAACAAGCGCCCTCTGCTGGACAGACCCGGAAGGTCATCAACCATGACTTGTCATATCTATTACACCGACATCCGTTTCCGGGTCGCTGCTGGAGGACCTGGGAGTCTGGGACGCCAAAATTATACAAATTACAAACGGCTCATTTCGGAGGACTCGCGCGCGTCTGCTTGGCGCCGGGACCACCGGCCGCCCTCCCCGACATGCGCATGGACGCGAGGGCCCGCTCATCACTGCGCGCACTTCTGCGACCGGAGTTTTAATTGTAATTATTATCCCTAATGTAGCGTGTTTGCTCTGTCGTTTCAGGAGCATATGCACCACCACTCCTCGCCCTCCATGATCAAGCGGCTTCTCCGATTTTGTTGTCAATGTTTTGACTGAACTTTGTTACTGTTCACATATAAGTAAACATTACTTTTGAATGATTTAGTGAGCTGGTGTTCTTTTTTTCAAACGACACACCGCATGTTGGCTATTTCAGCACCACACGCTGTCCACCTATTGATCCACTATCAGCGTCAGTGCACCCCGCTGCCTGATTGTGCCTTTGCTGTATGTCATTCACTCTCAACATGGATAAAAGTACAATAAGCATTCTTCAGGTGTAGGTAGATTCTCTATTCTGACATTATAGCCTATATGTGCGACTGTCTGTCCGATGTTGTAAAAAAAAAAAATCTCAAAATAATCTTTTATTCTCAAAATTACGGGCCAAATATTGTTGCCGACCCATGCCCTACACACTACCCCTCCATTTGCGTGGAGGGTCTGCCACATTAAGTGCCGTTCTAATCCAACAAGTGTGGAGGGGGAGCGAGGGGTAATGGGTGATCCAACCCTCCAACATGCATGGCAATAAAACTTTATAAAACTATTTGATCTGATTTGATCTTTTCATTACCAAGCTTACTTTCTTCTGATTAGAGACATTTCTCTAAATTATCAAATGCAACTAAGATGTTATAAAATTGTCATCAAAGAGTTCCGATTAATATAACTGGTGCCATTATTATTTATCTAGGGCAGCTGTGGCTCAGGGGGGAAATGGGTGTCTGTCAGGAATTTGAGGTAAGGTAGGACCCAAATGCAGTTTGAGGAGAAGCGGGATTCAGAGTGTAACAAAAGCTTTAATTCCAAAAAGCTGTTGACAATGAAAAACAAAACAACCATGAATCTATAAACAGGTAGCACGAGGTAGCATCCAGACAAAACCCGAAACATAGAGGGTGACAGGAAAGACAACGAACCGACATGGAGCACAGGGGAAGACAAGACTAAATACACAGAAGGGTAATCACAGGACAAACCAAGCGGCAAACTCTGGGGCAGAGCCGGGAGGCCAATAAGGAAGTGCCTCAAACTGCAGTTCATCTATTGGCCGATAGGGGATGACTGCAGAAAGGAGCAATTTCCATAGACCCCATGTTAAAATGCCCAACTTTACAGCAGAAATAAACATGTTTCTACCCCTGGATGCAATAACAATTATTCTGAATATAGTTAGATTCCACCTTCATGATTATGGATTGTTGAGTGAATAGTTTTATAACGCAACCCTTTTAGTTATATTAGGTCTTAAAGTTTTTGCATAAATTAGGGCGTGATTACCTTGAGTGACAGGTCTCTGCTGTCACTGCTGCTTCTAGCTTTCTGTCTCTGCTAGCAGCTCCGTTAGCTCAGTAAGCTCCAGGATGCTACAGGGGCTCAGCTGCGAGGCTGATACGAGGAACACAACTTGAACTCGGACGTGTTTGTTGTGTTGGTGCCTGGTGGAGTATTCTTCATTTAAATATCGGACTTATCTTATGGCTCTGCGGTTAAAACGGACCGTCCCTGAATGCAGTTTCTTCAGTAAGTGAAATTCAAGCACTTTATTTCTTACTGGTCTTTTTATTCAGCTAGGCTACATCTGTGCTAACGATGCTATCCGTAGCATACAAGTTAAAACATATTAGGGAAGTGTAAAACCGGATTATACTGTAGAACAAACGGCTTCTGTGTGACGTTGGTAAAATAAGGTCATCCTCGTACATGAGTTAGTTTGCTAGTTAGGTAACCAGAGGTGGGAGTAAGTCCTACATTTGCAAGTCATGAGCAAGTCTCAAGTCTTAAGTCTTAACCTACAAGTCTCAAGAAAGTCCCAAGTCACTGTGGTGAGAGTCAAGCAAGTCAAGTCAAGTCATTGCTCAGGTCAAGCAAGTCATAAGTCAAGTCATACGAAATTCTGATGAATAACCCCAGTTTCTGCATTTAAATCAGTTAAAATATTGTGGTTATGAAAAGTTTTGTTTTATTTTCAACATAAACAGCAATGGAGAGTGGGGCGCTGAAATTATAACCCTATAAGTTCTAAAAGGGCTCTAAAGTGATAACAGGAGTACAACACAAATATTTTACATCAATATGTTAAGCCTCCTGCCCTGGCTCCCCTTCAGCAGGGTCACAGCATTTCTCCTGTCTAAGGTGCTCCCATAGGTCTGTGCACAAAGAAATATTGCATCAAAGCCAATACAACGGAATAGTGTATGTACCAGGGCGCATGATATGTGTGTGTGTGTGTTTGTGTGCAGACAGTGCGACATTAAGATTAAACACATTTCTTTCATTTGGGAACACCCACATATACATATGGAGTTGGCCAGATGTGTGTAAATTACTGTTCATGGTAATTTGAAAACAAATGCTGTTGTCGGACACACACAAACACACCGAACACACACACACAGAGCAGAGCTGAGCAGAGTACAAACACACACACATCATGCGCCTTATCATCATGCGTTTTAGTGACCGGACACCTCCTTTAGGGGGATTAATCGGGCAGTTCGATGTGTGTAGAGGTGTGTCTGTGTAGCAGCCTGCGGTCGCTCTTTTGCTGTTCTAATGAAAGTAAACACAGTGAAGGCGTTGCGTAAAAGGCACAGCTCTTTGCACGCTGGTGCTGCATCACTTCGGAGTTACACGTCCCGCTGCCTCCTGGTGCTGTCGCGATTCCATGAATTGAATGAGAGTCCGAGTTCGAAATATATCTAAAATAATGTATGCACTGCCATTTCCCAACATAAACATTACACTCTGCAATGAAACGGTTGTCTCCTGTGTGCTCCACTTTCTACTGAGCGCTCCGGTAACTTTCTCGTACGAACGAGATACAGTATATTTTTTTGTCATTGCCCTTTAGGGGCTCCGTACAATACAAAAACAAATGCAAATATCTCATTTTAAAAAGTAAAGTCCTTTCGAGTCATCTGTCTCAAGTCAAGTCAAATCTCAAGTAATGAATACCAAGTCAAAGTCAAGTCAAGTCTTTTATCAATGTTAGTCAAGCAAGTCTCAAGTCCAAAAATATGCGACTCGAGTCAAGTCATGTGACTCGAGTCCCCCACCTCTGTAGGTAACTGTATGCATTGATATTGTTGATTTAAATTTGCTATGCTCGACGATGCAGATGTTTTTTTATTTTAAAGAAAATTCAGATTTTACATAGTAAAAAACTGTAAATTATAGTGTCCGTCCAAAAATTCTTTTTTACTTATAGTGAAAACTACCCTTGGATGATGGTAAGGTAGACTAAAAGCTTTAGGAATCCAAAGTACAACATATAATAAGTACCCTGTATCAAGATTGATGCAAGACAAGTGACATTTGACCTTTTTAGAGAGGTTTAGCCAAAAACACTCCACCTCTGAGGTGATTTGGGTGAAAATGGTTTCTTTTTCATATCTCTGGAACCCATTGGTCGATTTTGATGGTTCACACCTCTTTCTGACCGGTAGAGCCAATAGAATCGAAGGGGGAGTCCCCCACACACACTCATTGTGAAACAAAAAGGTGGGGGCTTTGCGCATGTAATTTTGCATTAGAATGAAGCTACAGTCTAGCTCTGACATCTAGAAACGTAAAAGCATGGATTATCCATTTTATTGCTCATGGATTATCAGAAATCATTTCAAAGGGACACAGACACATTAGGTTAACCTATGGATTAACTTCGGCAGCGTTTTTATCGTTTTAATGCCATTGAAGACCACTTTGGAGAGACTACAGAGCCAAGTTAACCATGTTAGCATTTTTAGCTACCTAGCATCACCTGTTTTGATGTCTGTTTTTGTTTATAACGTCGCAAATTCGTATAATTCAGTGATAATGAGGGTACCCATTGATTCTGTGTCACCTCACGATGTGAATCGATGTCATGGATGTGGAGAAAAGATAAATAATAAGGTTTTGGGAGTGATTTTCGGTGCAGTAATCTGTTAGCATTTTTCACTCGTTGCTAATTCAGAGGCTCAGTGTTAGCATTGTGGGTTTTCTTTTGAAAAAAATAAAAAAAGATCAGTTAGATGAGTTTCTTCCCGTTACATGGATATAAAACATTCATAGTTTATTAAATGAACATGTCCTCAGACACGGTTTCCTGCAAGATGTTGCGGCAGTGCCCCGGTACCGGGGTCTCTCGAGCTTAACAGGTTAAGCAACGTAAAACGTGCAGACCGGGAGCAACAGATGTAGGTTAGCCGGCTAGCATCACAGAGCCGCACTGCTGAGCATGTTAGGTTAGCTTGGTAGCCTCAGCTAGCTCTGGAACTTCCAGCTCGGTGGCAGGAGGTCCCGCCTCGGCTCTGCCTCTTTGCCCTTATTTGGATCAGGCTGGAGCAGGCGGGAGTTAGACTCTGACGTCACTGTCGAGCCGTTAGTGGCTGACACCGCCTACTTTAGGCTTCTCTGCAACTCTGCAGAATCCTATGGGTGACGTCACGGACACTACGTCGATTTATATATACAGTCTATGAACAAGACACAGCTGGGCAGGGGAGGCAGAAAACACAAGGGCAACAGGTGAACACAATCAGACACAGGAGGGCAAACACAGGAAGGAAGACAAGACACAGGGAGAACAGAATTTCAAAATAAAACCATGACAAGACAGACAAAACTAAAATCGTGACAGTGTCTTCGGTGGGTCAGTGGTTCCATCTATGGCTACTGCAGTCAACATGTAATTTCCTTGGGGGAGATATTGAAGTAAAAAGATATGATTCTACACTATATTGAAGTAAACATGTATTGTTTTGAATTGTATTTTAGTGAACATGTATTGTTTGAACTGTTTTAGGTAATCACAACGGGTTTTACTTAATCACTTAGAATAGGAATGTTATTCTCACTTTTAAACTCACTGACCCAGAGATCTTGTGTTATACACACACATGTCCCCTTCACCTCCACATACAGATGTTGGTTTTAAGGTCGTTATGGACCTCTTTATATGGGTGCACTAAAGTTAAAATGTCGGAGGAGGGATGGTTTATGTGAAAAACCCCCATGAGAAGGGAATGTGGTGTAGATAGGGTGGAGATAAACGTTGACTTTTGACCTGGTGAAACTTAGGATCTCACGCTCTGGTCAGAACTCTGATTGAACCCGACCAGATGTGAATCCAACCAGTAAGAACACTTGGGGGAGGTGAGCAGTTTACACAGCTCCTCCCCAGGGGCTCTCTAATTCGCTGTCGAATAAAAGGGGGAGGGAACAAGTCAACACATCTCCGCCCCGAAATATAAGTATGAATACTATTGTTTTTGAAGAAAAAAGGGCTTTTTGGTTTGGTGAGTTGGTTGGTCCTGATATCTGTGTCCGCATGGCATCACAAACCTGAAGTCAATTGCTTTTTGGTTTGGTGAGTTGGTTGGTCCTGACACCTGTGTCCGCATCGCATCACAGACCTGAAGTCAATTGCTTTTTGTTTGATGAGTTGGTTTGTCCTGACACCTTTATCCGCATGGCATCACCAAAACCTGAAGTCCGGAGTACTCTGTAAAACTTGTATACTTGTTCTATTTCCTACCAGTAAACTCAGATAATTGTTATAACTTTGATTCCGGTGTTTTCAATTCCTTTCTGATTTAATAGAGACCAGCCTGATTCAACGAACGGCGCGGAGAGGGGGCTATCAGCCACCAGATAAGTGTTCAACTCTAACAATATTAAAAAATTGCTCTTGTATGCATGTCTACGGTTTAAAATTGAATATTGGCCGCTATGGATAAATAATTGTGTATGACATGTAATGTATCTCTGTTAGTTTAACATTTCTCACGTTGTCTTTCGAGCCATTGCTCATGTTATTAAATCCCTGATCTGTCTTTTCCTTTCAATGTAGCTTTCACTTTGTGAACATGAGATGCCCCATTCTTGTCACTAATAGCAAAGCTTGCTCTTCCAAAACACCAGAGCAAACATCAACAAAACCCTGAGGCCATCACAACATGCTGAGAACACGAGACGGATCACCTGAGTACCATCAGTCCTCACTGGATACATTTGGAGTTTCAGTAGATGGTTCTCTTTTCTCTTTATGTTTCGATTTGGTGCCAATAAAGTGGTTTAGGAATGAGTCTCAAACCGGGAAATTATTTTGTATTTTAGCCCTTCTCAAATTCAATGTTCTTTTGAATGACTAAGGTCTGTGGTTAATACAAGCTTACAAGGTTTTCCCATTCTGCAAGATGCAATAAGTAAGTAAAAATCCCACTCGTCAATATCTGAATTTCTATATATCCATATGTTTAAAATGGCGGTTTCTAACAAATGACTACTAAGCGTCATTACAGCAAACATTAGCAGCCATTAGCTTAGCGATGGTGACGTGAAATCATTTGACCATGCTGTAGTTCCTTTATAGCATAATGTTAGCCATTTACTTTTGGCTATTGCTTTTGGTGGTGTTAATATGTGGAGATTATCCTGCTGAACAAAATGTGTATCATAAACATTTGCCACAGAGCTTATTTTCTGCAATATTTAAAAATCCATTGAAAAATCATTGCTTTTTGTTGAGGGAGCCCTTGAAATGCTATCTTTTGAGTCGGACTACAAATATATCTGATCACTGCACCATTCCACTCCAACACCAGTTCTCAGCAAACGACTCTGCATCTGTCTGGCGCGGCCTCAGACAGGTCACAAACTATAAACCTAAGGCCTCACACTTCATGAACGATTGACGCCTTGCAAACGATCTCAATCAGTTCTACTGTCACTTTAAAGACAAAAGCCGCGTTCACACCGGAGTACTTTTCACCGTACTTTTCGCGTTTAGTTCCGTTAGTACCCCTTATGTCGCGTTCACACCAATAAGAGTACTTAATCTCGGGAACTTTTACCCCCATTTTTAGTGCCCGCTGAGAGATCGTACTTTCCTGTGGGAAAAAAGTGCCCCAGTGCTGATTGGCTGGGCGAATTGCAAACCACGCCCCGTACAACTGTGAAATGTTTTGTAGAGCCGCCATTGTTTTTGCTCGCTACCAAAACCCAGCGCACCGATGGAGAGTAGTTTGTTTTTGAAAGCAGTTATGGCAAGCATCAAGAAATCATCGAAGCGGTGGAGTGATGAGGAGGTGTCTGCGCTTCTGGAGATCTACGCCGAGGACGCGACCCAGGGAATGCTACTGAAGGCAGTACCCAACTCCAAGATGTTCGATCGTTGTTCGAAGAAGTTACTTGAGATAGGAATTGTGCACAGCGCCATGGCATGCCGGCTAAAAATAAAGAAACTCCAGCAGGACTAAAAAAATAAATAAAGACTATAATAACAAAAGTGGTAACGACCGGAAGACCAGTAAATGGTACGAGCGCTTAGATGCTTTGCTAGGCCACAGACCTTCATTCTCCGGGACAGCATCGACCTTTGATTCGGGCACGATGGTGTGGGAGGCTCAAACGGCGGATTCAGAGGGCGACCACGACGAAGGTAAAATCAACTACATGCACTGGGGTTTTAATCGGCACAATAATGGTCTCAGATGTACTTTTATTTGCTCAGTAGATCAAGCTAGCCATGCTAGGCTGAACTGGCTAACACTGGCCCGAGCTGGCTAATAACATCTAGCTAGCTAGATATTCTCGGTCGCTATGAAAACGTTTTGACTTGTGAATAACTGTGCAGTGTTTCTGTAATTTGCTTCACTAACTCATGGCACTAATCGTGTGTTTCAGGCGAGGAAAATCAACTCTCGGGATTAGAAACAAGGGAGCTTTGCCTTCAAGATCACAGTGCTTGCTCGTCTCCTTACCAGCAACCAAACGCAAAGGTACACACTTTGTAACTTTGTCTTGAAAGAACGTTACGCATCGAACTGATGTTCACAATCATGTTTATTTCCTTCTTGGTACAATTATGAAACGGCGTGAAAACGTATTCGCCTAGACCGGCATTTACACATTTTCGCGCCTTTTTACTCTCTCACAAACATTGTAAACATCCGGGCTAGAGGTCACATGACTTCCGGTAAGAAAACTTGCCTCAACAACATTAAACAAAGTTCAAGCATACATGAAGCACTCTTCAAAAATACAAAACAATAAAGAAGGGAACTTTGAGTGGCAGCTACACACACACACACACACTCAGTGTGTGTGTATATATATATATATATATATATATATATTTGTTATGCTATTTGATCCTATATTATCTTCTACTATACACCTCCATTGTGTACACTCAGTGTGTGTGTGTATATATATATATATATATATTATGCTATTTGATCCTATATTATCTTCTACTATACACCTGCATTGTGTACACTGTCTTGTCCCGGCCTGCACCCTGTCCAATGTTGACTAGTAAACACATTCCTAGTATGTTGTAAAACTACATGGCGACTAAACAGATCTTGTATCTTGCTTATTTTCCCCTCTTAGGAATGCGGACACGGGATGCGAATTTCTTTGACACCGTCCAGGTGTTGGAGGACCGGCGTGCCGTGGTGAAAGAGTCGATGCACGGGGATCAGATGGTGCTGTTCACCTATAGTTGCCACTGTTAATGTCTGCTGCTGAGCCTATCCCTACACCTGGGACAGTACATTTTGTATAGTTTTTATTAATACTGACACGACACACAACTAACTAAGGTGTGTATGCTGCTGAGCCTATCCCTACACATGGGACAGTTTATTTTATATTGTTATTACTGTTATTATATAGTACAACTGACACTTTATTTTATATTGACAATGTTTACTGACATGTACAACCTCTATTTTATTTACATTTAAAATTGTTCTATTTACTGTTATGTCTTGAGAGTGCAATAAAGAAAACCTACATGGCGATTAAACAGATCCTGTATCTTGCTTATTTCTCCTGACACTTTATCTTTAGTGACCTGTGTAGCATCCTATACATCACATATAAGTGATTATTCACTTCCCTCCCAACAGTTCCAGTCCCCCCCCCCACCCCATCAGTGTCCCGCTTCCCCACACTACTGCCCTCCCCCGGCACATCAGAAACTCTCTCAATGAGCGAGATGTAAACAGACTTTTAAAAAAAACTCAGTACTAGAAAAGCTGCTGGCCCTGACAATGTCTCCCCCTCCACCCTGAAGCACTGTGCCGATCAGCTGTCTCCAGTGTTTACTGACATCTTTAGAACCTTACTGGAGACATGCCACGTTCCAGCATGCTTCAAAACCTCCACCATCATACCGTTTCCCAAGAAAACAGGGATCACAGGATTAAATTACAACAGACCCCTCGCCCTGACCTCTGTGGTTATGAAGTCCTTTGAGCGCATTGTCCTGTCCCACATCAAATCCATCACAGACCCCCTCCTGGACCCCCTGCAGTTCGCCTACAGAGCCAACAGGTCTGTAGATGATGCTGTCAACATGGCTTCAAGGTTCAAGGTTCAAGGTTCTTTATTGTCAAACTGACATAGCTACAGAGTAATTATGTTGTTGAAAATCTTATGTCACAGGCTTCTCCAACAATGCAACATAATAGCAATACAAAAAGAAAAATAGTTATAAAATAAAGTTATAAAATAAGTGAGCATGTGGAATAGTGCAGTACGAGTCTATATACAAGTTATTGGAATGATATATATTAGATAGTAGATACATATTACTGAGTAGCAGATGAATGTTTTGAAGTTGTTTCAGCAGTTCAATTGTTTAACAGTCTCACTGCCCGTGGGAAGCAACTGTCTCCGAATCTTCTTGTCTTTGCCAGGATGCTGCGGTAACGTCTGCCAGACGGCAACAGAAGGAACAGTTTGTGGCTGGGGTGATGGGGGTCTTTGATAATCCGTAGTGATTTCTTCCTGAGCCGCTGGGAGTAAAGGTCCTCCATGGATGGCAGCTCCGTCCTGGTGATGTTCTGTGCAGTTTTCACCACCCTCTGTAAAGCCTTACGATCGAGGTCGGTGCAGCTGCCGTACCAGGCCGTCATGCTGCCAGTCAGGATACTCTCTATCGTGCACCTGTAGAAGTTGCAGAGTATCCTGGAATCCATTTTCAACCTCCTCAGCCTGCGGAGGAAGAAGAGCCGCTGTCGAGCTTTCTTGGTGATGGTGGTGGTGTGAAGAGACCATGTCAGGTCCTCAGTGATGTGGACCCCAAGGAACCTGATGCTGCTGACTCTCTCCACCGTAGTCCCATTGATGGCGATGGGGGCGTGTCCCTCTCCCTGCTGCTTCCTGTAATCCACAATCAGCTCCTTTGTTTTGCTGATGTTGAGATGGAGGTTGTTATCCTGGCACCAAGATGTCAGGTTTTCGACCTCCTCTCTGTACGCCGTCTCGTCATCGTCTGTGATCTGGCCGATGACGGTCGTGTCATCAGCAAACTTCACGATGGTGTTGGAGCTGTCTGTGGCCACGCAGTCGTGGGTGAACAGGGAGTAGAGGAGGACTGAGCATGCAGCCTTGAGGTGCACCGGTGTTGAGAATCAGGGTGGAGGATGTGATGTTTCCCACCCTCACTGCCTGGGGTCTGCCCGTCAAGAAGTTCAGGATCCAGTCACAGAGGGCGCTGTTGAGCCCGAGGTCTCTGAGCTTGATGGCCAGCTTGGAGGGCACAATGGTATTGAATGCTGAACTGTAGTCAATGAACAGCATTCTCACATATGGGTTCCTGTTCTTCGGGTCCAGGTGTGAGAGGGCAGTGTGGATGGTGAGGGCTATGGCGTCGTCTGTGGACCTGTTTGCTCTGTAGGCAAACTGCAGGGGGTCCAGAGAGTCAGGGAGGGAGGAGGTGATGAATGATTTGACTAAGCACTTCATTATGATGGAGGTGAGTGCTACTGGCCGGTAGTCGTTGGGGCAGGTGATTATTGTCTTTTTCGGGACAGGAACGATAGTGGAATGTTTGAAGCATGTGGGGACTACAGACTGCAACAGGGACCTGTTGAAGATGTCTGTGAACACCTCTGCCAGCTGAACTGCACACACCCTGAGAACACGGCCAGGGATGCCATCAGGTCCAGGAGCCTTGTGTGGGTTAACCCTTTTAAAGGATTTACACACATCTGCCATGTTTAAAACAAAAGGGCAGGGTAGCTCCTGGTCCCTCTGTACCTCCACAGCCCGGCTGCTCTCAAAGCGTGCAAAACAACTGTTCAGCTCATCTGGGAGAGCTGCGCACGCAGACACTCCCGCAGCACCCCCCGCTGCTCCTTTGTAGTCAGTCATTGTCCTTAGTCCCGCCCACATGTTCCTGGTGTTACAGCCTTTGAAGTCAGATTCCACCTTCTCTTTGTACTGCCTCTTTGCATTTTTAATTGCTCTCCGGAGATCATACCTAGATTTCCTGTACTCCTCCAAATCTCCAGCTCTGTGCGCGATAGTGCGCGCTTTCAGCTTGCCGCGCACATCGCAGTTTATCCAGGGCTTTTGATTTGGGAATGTTCGTACAGAAACCTTCGGTACCACGTCATCGATGCATTTCCCAATGTAGCAAATGACAGTGTCCGTGTGTGTGTTGATGTTATTGTCCTCAAACACACTCCAATCTGTAGATGCAAAGCAATCCTGCAGTGCTGCATCTGACTCCTCGCTCCATAGCTGTACTGTCCTTGTTACCGGTCTGTCCCTTTTAAGTTTCTGCTTGTAAGCAGGCAGCAGCAGCAGAGAGATGTGGTCTGATTTGCCGAAGGGAGGGCGAGGGAGAGCCTTATATCCATTTCGGAAAGGGGAATAAACATGGTCCAGTATGTTTCCCCCGCGCGTCGGGCCGCTGATGTGTTGGTAATATTTTGGCAAAACCTTCTTCATGTTGGCGGTGTTGAAATCTCTGGCTACAACGAACGCCGCATCTGGCCGTGAAGTCTCGGTTTTATCAATAATCCCAAACAGCTGATCGAGTGCCGTGTGGTTGTCGGCGAGCGACTGCGGGGGGATATACCCTTACGCAAAGAAAATATATTTCCCATATATTAACTGTCAATATATTGCATTATTTTGTTTTCTGATTTACTGGCTAATTGAAAAGATTTAATAAAGGAAATCTTGCTGTTTGCTACACCAAGTGATACTGATTAATAATCAACATGAAAAACATATTTATTCATATCTACAAAATATATTGAAAATATATTGAAGATATATAGAATAATATATTGTGTTAATATATTACAATATATTGATATATTGAATAATATATTGTGATAATATATTGTAATATATGGGATAATACATCAGTAATTGCTGCTTTCCATATATTGAGTAATATATGTAAATATATATAATATATTGGTTGTTTATATATGTGAACATACATTTACTATATATTAACATTTATATGGGGACATGTACTATATATATTCACAAATATATGGGGACATGTATGTACTATATATGCAGATTTATATGGGGACATGTATGTAGAATATATTCACAATTATATGGGGACATGTACTATATATATTCACAAATATATGGGGATATGTATGCGCTATATATTCACAATTATATGGGGACATGTATGCACTATATATATTCAGATTTATAAAAGACCATGTACGTACCATATATTCTGAACATGAGTGCAATATATGTTCACAATGAGGAGAAATGCATGTTCTGATAAAAAAAATCTTTCATTTCATTTCAAACCTTTATTTATGCAGGTGAATCCCATTGAGATCATTGATCTATTTTTCAAGGGTGACCTGCTGCAAGTAGGTTCCACATGAATACATATAAACATAACAGAAAAACAAAAAAGGACATCATACAGCATATTTACAGTGACTACAGTTTACATAGCTAGTAACATTTACAGGTTCCAACAGTTTCCGATTGGATAATATCCATCCTTGCTTTAAAAACATTTAGTGGAACCAAATTGCTCAGACTATTCCAAGTTAGCGGAGCTGCGCATCTAAATGCTATCTCCCCTAAGACAGTCCTAGCAGTTGGCACATTTAATAAAATCACAGCATTCGATCTCAGGCAGTAGCCACTTACAATTCGCCGTGAGATCAGGGAGCAGATGTAGGAAGGAAGTTTCCCTAACATGGCTTTGTATATAAAAATGTACCAGTGACTGAGCCTCCGTACAGTTAGTGAAGGCAAACCTGCCCTTGCATACAGGGTACAGTGATGGGTTAATACTTTACAGTTTGTCACAAATCTCAGTGCACTGTGATAGGCGGCATCTAACTTGACCAGGCAATTGGCAGGTGCATTCATATAAATCAAATCACCATAGTCCAGTACAGGTAAAAAGGTCACAGTGACTAGCCTTTTTCTGGCCTCGAGCGAGAAACAGGACTTGTTCCTGTAAAATAAACCTAGCCTAACCCTCAGTTTTTTAAGCAGGTTATTGACATGAAGTTTAAAAGTGAGACAATCATCAAGCCAGATACCAAGGTATTTGTAACAGGTAACCACTTCAAGTTGTATTCCTTGCGTAATTACAATATCTAAAACAGGCTCTGGTGTCTTTTTAGCTTTTGAAAAGAGCATTACCTTGGTTTTATCAACATTTAAAAGAAGCTTAAGCGCTGAGAGCTGAGTCTGAATAATGAGAAGCTTAATTTGTTTTTTTCTATCAATGTGTAACAGTTATCAAAATACTCATTAAAAGAAGGACAAGGAAAGAATAAAAGAAAAGGCCTATAAACAACACATTATGTAATGACTCAAGAACATTTTCATGTAATTATGTAATAAAACCCACATTTTGTAATAATCTGCTGCATTCTGTAACAGCCTGAACGCAATATAAAATACATTTCCCTGCATTTTGTAATAGATTATTACATTTTGCAATGGTTATTACAAAATGCGTGAGTTGCCCTTTTAAAAAACTGTAATATTCATTATGTAACCATAACCAAACTGTAAATATATCTCAAAATTGATGTTGATATACATGTTGGCTAATGAATATGGTAACACTTGATCTAGTTTTGGCCAATGAAAGATATTCTACTGAAATATTTTTAAATTATGAGTAAGGATGATTCATGGTTGAATAAATAAATAAACAGTTGTAATGTTATTGTTTGCAACTCATTTTGTAATAACCACAGCAATATGTAATAATATATTTCAAAATGTGGCGACATGTATTACATATTTGCATTGAACTTGTTTACTACATAATGGGCAAATTATTACCAAAGGAGGTGTTATTACATAATGAAGGGAAAATGTATTACATTTTGTATAGGTATAGTTAATAAATGATGCATTGTTATTTCATACAGGGCCAAAAAGAGCAGTCTGTTATCCTATTTAACAATCTTGTTTTTTGTTTCACCTGGTGACAACTTTAAACATGAGCTGATCACTCATTAAAACAAGGTCCGGAACAGGGCCAAAAAAAACGTCTTGTACCCTATTTGATCGTCAATCTTGTTTTTTTCGTGCCTTAACTCACAAATTCTTGTGTTAATGGATGTTCTTATATCTGATGTCTTGGTCCCTGGATGGTGGTTTACTACAGCATCTGTGGAACAGAACAATTACAAATAATTAGAAGTTCACAAAAGACAGCAGGAATTATAACAATATCCATAATATCTATATTAAAGCATGGGCTGGCTTGGTGAATAATGTGGGAATACAAATAGTGGAAGAATAGGCTTTGTACATTTTCGTCTGAGTGTGGCGCTACTGGTTGGTATATTTTATGGAATTTGGACCAAGCATCTGCATCTGTAACAGTTCTGTTTAAAACTTTTTTAAATGTAATTGCATTCATCTTTAAAGGTGGGGTAGGTAAGTTTGAGAAACCGGCTCGAGATACACTTTTTGTTATATTCCATGGAATGCTCTTAACATCCCGAGAGCAATGAATATCTGAAGTGCTTTGACAAAAAATCCATTAAAAAAATGTCATCTGTGGAAGCCGTAGTACTGTAGAAAGCACGACCAATCATTTTAGCCGGCCCGGCTGAAATGACTGGATGGCCTACCTGCCTGTCAGCCTTCCATCTGTGCACAAACTTATCACGTGCCCTCATTGGTCATGTGCGCGTTTGTGTGTGTTGGAGGAGGGGCTCTGTAAGGAAGTGGCAGATTTTTTTCCGGCTGTGTATTGTCAAATTCTATCGCACTCAAGCTGGTTTCTCCAAAATTACCTACCCCACCTTTAAAAGACTACTTTTATTGAATGAGAGTTTTACCTAGCGCAATGAGCCTGGGGTGGTGGGAAGGGAGAACTGGGCCTCGGCATCGGCAGGAGTTGTAGTCGCCTATGAGTATTAGAATTTAGATTAACAAAGGCATAGAAAAACCCTGAAATATGTACTGACACAAAGCTACAACCCTCGATTTTGTAAGTAGTAGTAGTAAATACATACGTATATACAATATACAACAATACGCATAGTGCAATTAGCAGTACCAGTAATAAAATAACTGAATAAATAGTAGTAGAACATTTATTTAGCCAGGAAAATCAATTAAGAACAAATTCTTATTACAAGGATGACCTGACAGGAGGCAAAAGGCGTCCTGAGGGGATGGGGTTTGGGAGGAAAAAAATAAAAAGACAGACTCCGGGCACTACAGAACCCAGGAGACAACACAATGACACAGAGCAGAGATGACAGGCATAGCAGTTAAACATATAACATCTCTAAAACAATATTGCTGTGGTTCAATCTGTCATTATAGAACATTCATCCATTCAATCATTCATTCCTTCATGGCAAGGATAACTAAGCTGAATAGTGAATAAAGTGATATGTGAAAAGTAAAATGACAGTGCGTTCCTCACCACTGCGATCTGGCTCCTCTGTCCTCGTGTCTTTTGGGTCTGATTCCTCACTACTGATGTCTGCCTCTCTGCATGGGCCCTCTCTCCTTATTTATTCTGTCTCAGTCACCACTGCTATCTGGCTCCTCTGTCCTCTTGGCTTGTGGTTCTGCAGGCTTAGTTCGACCTATGAAGTTCAACAATGCTCCTGTAAAATATATAGATATATAGTATTATGGGTCAACATTAAAATAACATACACTGGAGAGCAAAATGTGAAATTCCATTGACTGTAGGCTACATATTATCCACACAATTGTCAGCAGGGGCAATAACAACTAAAATGTGAACTAACTTGAATGCATTAGTCCACAACACATAGCCTAACTAATGTTAGCCTACATAGTTACTAACATCAGAACACATAGACTAACTGTGGTTACATTACTTAACTAGCTCATCATCTTCACCAGCCAGAAAATGTCCGTTAGCCGCGGGGCTAGTTTTCACTATGTTAAACTCCATTGACTTATGCTAAAATGCTAAAGATCTAAAGGTCCGCTATTTTTGGCTGTTTTGGGTCGACTTCAGTTGACTGTAACATCGAAAATCTTCGAAATTGAATGTTCACAAAGCTGCGGACCGGTTATACACTTATACACGAGGGAACTAACATAGCTAATGTAACTAACGTTAGCTAATGTAGCTGTTGTCGTGCCGAGAGACGGGACATACGGATTAAGCAACTAGACTACTTGTAGTGTACATGCAGAATTATTTCAATTTAAAATAGTTTTAAATGCTCACACACATACCTGACTCTCGTGCTGTATTTTCCTCTCGTTTCTTTTTAATTTTCCGTTTCGAAGCACCTGATGAATGCTTTCTCTTTGACACTCAGCGACAGAATTAACAGACAGAGGCGGCAACGCAGATTTGAATCTGCCAATCAGATCAATCTATTGCTGGAGAGGGGGGGGGCCTCCCCGAAATCTGTGAGATTGATTGGTGATGATCACTGGCACGTAATGTGTCCAATGAGAACGTTAACACGTTTTAGAGAGTTATGTTTAGCGAAGACGGAGGTCAGCCACTGTCAGCCGGAAGTGGCGTGTTCGAATACTGTTTGGGCTGTCTGCCGTGTATGGGCTGCATTCCACTCCAAATAGCCGGTCGGCCGTAATATATGCATATATATATATATGCGTACATATATGCATATATATATATGCGTGCATATATGCATATATATATGCGTGCATATATGCATATATATATATGTATATATATATGCATATTTATATATATATGCATATATATATATATATATATATGCGTGCATATATGCATATATATATATATATATGTGAATATATATATGCATATTTATATATATGCATATATATATATATATATGCGTGCATATATGCATATATATATGCGTGCATATATGTGTGTGTCTGTATATATTTATAAACTGTATATTATTTTCCATCATTCAATGGACAATTTGTACTTTTTTAATATATAGGCTACCATCAAACATATGTTCATATATAAAGTGGGTAACTATACAAAACGAAGTGAGATAACTGTTTATGAATATCTGTTCAATTTTATATAAACTTGTGTAACTCATGAAAGATAAATTAGTGTTTCAATAAAACTATTACATATAAATGTATAGTGCAGTTTTTGTTTTCATTGCAATTTTTTTTTTTTATATGTATCAATATATAGCCATACATGGTCCATGCATATATTGCAATATATTTTAAAATATAAGGACTACTTTCCCATATATGGAAATGTATGATCCAGTATATTGTATTATATTTACCAATATATTACAATATATTTTTGTTTCATAAGGGTACACTGCTGTTATCACAACAGATGTGAATTCCCTCGGCAGGTGAAAAGCCCGGCATGAGATCATGAGGTGCTCTAGATGAGCGGAACAGTCCGAAGAAATAATCTTCACATCTGTGCACCAGTTGTTATTAGTCATTACACACACACCGCCTCCCTTACTTTTCCCCGAGTTAGCAGTCCGGTCCTGACGAAAAATAGAGAATCCATCAGGAACAATGGCGGAGTCCGGGATAGCGGGGTTGAGCCAAGTCTCAGTGAGAATTAACACGTTACAGTTCTTAATGTCCCGTTGAAAAGCAATCCGGCTTCTGAGTTCATCTAGCTTATTTTCAATGGATTGAACATTAGCCAGAAGAATACTCGGAAGAGGGGGTCGGTTCACTCGTTTCCTCAGTCTGACCAGCAGCCCGGCCCGGCACCCGCGCTTTGTCTTCTTCTTGCGTCTCTCAGGTAGAACAGCAACAGGTAGTCATGGCGAATCTCCATTGTCTGTAGGAGGGTTATTATTGTCCACGAAGTTTCGCAATTGAAGAAGTTCCTCTCTGCTATATTGTATGGCAGAGTAGGTGCGGTCGGCTAGCATGTTGCGAACCATGTTAAAAGTAAAACGGCAAAAGTAAAATAAATATGTACAAAATACGAAAATTGGCAAAGTTGGAGAGGAGCACAGAGACTCATCTCTGGTGGGGACGAGTCTGCCTACAGTTGGGAGATGGACCATCTGGTGACCTGGTGCAGGGACAACCACCTGCAGCTTCATGCTCTTAAGACAGTGGAGATGGTTGTGGACTTTAGGAAGAACGCAGTCCCACCCACAAAACCTCTCTCAACCTGAACAGTTTCTTCCCCTCCGCTAGCGGCCTCATCAACATGGCCCGGCCCCCCCACTGACACTTTACCTCAGCCACAACGCAGACTCTATGCATTACATTAATGCACACAATGTGGACAATATCTGGTTTGCTTACTGCATATATTTTCTATTTTATTGTATTCTATTTCAATGTAAATATTGCTTTATTTATTTTCTATTTTACTATATTTTTTCTTATTTTTACGTAATGTTATTATAGTGTTCTAAAAATAATTTGTGTTTTACTTTTATGTAGGCACCACAATACCAAGTCAAATTCCTCGTATGTGTCAACCTACCTGGTAATAAACCTGATTCTGATTCTGATTCTATAGCTGCTCATGACAGCATCTAAGTACTATTCCATAACCCATGCAATTAACATGAAGGGAAAACTATGTTCCTTCAAGACTTGTCTCAAAATAACACACCAGGTTGAACCACGAGTGATCATAATAATTTATGTCAAGTGACGACACACAGATTTAGCACAACACATTTCTTCACACACAATGTAAATGAGTGTTGCTTTCTAATACAAGGGCCGGAGTCATAACCCTGTAACTTCTACATGGTGCATGTAATCAGATAGTCAGATCAGCGTTTTACTGGTTTCCTGATGCTCAATATCAGCTCATTTGTTTTCAAGGGATAATTTCCAACAGACATTTCCTGTTTGTCCTGTGGTTGGTATATATAGCTTACAGGAGACACTAATGGTGCATTTCCACTGCAGCGCGTAGCACGGTTTAAGTGTGCCGTGCCAAACCCGGCCTGTTTTTTGTTGCGTTTCCACTAGGGTAGTTCCGGCTAACGGGTACTGTTTCACAGTTTTTCTGGCCCTCCAAAATCCAGGTTCTTTCCGGGTCAACAACCGGGCTGAATATTAGTGATGTGTCGGTCGCGAACAAGCCGATAATTTTGAACGGCTCTTTGGTACGAACGAGGGGAACCGAGTCCTACTTGGTGAGAGCCGTTCTTGTTATTGTTCAATCGTTGGTCCGCACTCACTGCCTGCCAAAATCCACTCGCCTTTTAAAAAGCTTGATTTTGTTCCCCAAACGTATTCTGTGAAGACCCGCCCCTACTCTGATTGGTAGGTTTCAGCACGAGGAATGAGATGGGGTGGGTCTTAACGGAATACGCAAGAGAGAGAAGTCATAAACGACGACGTGTTTTTCGGATGGAAAATGAGCCAAACGCGACTTCAACCAAAACCCAGGCAGTGATAAAGCGCACCATTTGTAAAGGCAAACTATCCTTTAAAGCAGGGTCAACAAATAATCTCCATTGCCACTTAAAAACACAGTATCTAATATTAAGAGTTGAATGAATTTCATTCAAGGCAAGGCAACTTTATTTACTTAACACATACAGAGGGTAAATTCAAAGTACATTCACTGACATGATGACATGGATATGGTGCCACCTTGTGTCATGTTTACAATGCCGATTATTGACATTAGGTCTGGCAATACAGTCAATCATTATCCTGGTGATTATTTTGCAGATAAACCTAGTAACCTTAAAAAAACGGCTCTTTTCTTTGAAAGGAACGGAGCCATAAGATCCGGCTCCCTTCAAAGAGCCATAATTCCCATCACTACTGAATATGCTAAACTAGAGAGAGAATTGCTGGCAAGGGCACTACAACTAAAACAAAATGAACCTATACGTTTCAAAATGATGCCGAAGTAACAACATACTGATACTGGTTAGTAAAAACCATGAATTAATGCTTTGACAAGTCTGCAGACAGACGGCAGGCGAAAAACCTTTTAAAATGCGTGTTTTCTGAATGGAGATCGGCTAAGCTAACGCAGTATATGCTCTGACCGTCCACACTCACAACAACGGCCTATACAGACATAAATAAACCAGTGACTGTATTCGCCATGACACAGGCAGTCTGTGGTTTGTACTTGTTTAACTTTTGTCTAGTTAGGAGCTGTGAGCTTGAGTGCTAACAGCTAACGGCTGATGTTGTTTTTCTGTGGTTCGCTTTGAAGATGACGTCACGGCTCCACCTACACTGCGTTACTATAGTTACTGCCCCAGCTACTAAACTGTAATGGAAACGCAGCATAAAGTGAGCCTGGCCTACCTACCGTACGAGGCCCTGCAGTGGAAATGCGCCATAAGTGGAGAGTTTAGTGCTGCACTGATGTGAAAACTCTAACAGTCAGTGTTTGATCGAGAACAATACAGCTGTAACTTAAAAAAGATTAATTCAATTGGCAAAGTAAAAACATTTTGCAGCTTGTATTTGTGCATATTTGTAGCTGACCTTTTGTCTGAAGGCTCTCCTCAGACTACAAATACAATCAAATTATCATTTCTTTAGTAGAAACCTTTCCTATTTTTTAATAGTGTTTGGCCTTTTCTTTTAACTTCTCCTTACAGTTGACTTTATTTTGTTTAAGTGCAAAGAGTAAGGAACATACAGACGGAAGGAAGAAACTTGATATGATATGCACACATGTAACCCTTACAGGCATCGTTTTACATTCTCTACACCAGGGGTCGGCAACCCCTGGCACGCGTGCCACCATTGGCACGCGGGACCGTAACCAGTGGCACACTAGGAATAAGTGTGCAAAATATTTAAATTGTATTTTCGGATCCTGAACGAGACCGCCGGCAGAGCACGTCTCCCCCTGCAGAAGGAAGCCATGCACGCAACGCAGCGCAGAAGGATAACTTAACTAGGCCCTGATCTCTTTAACTCCAGTCGACTTTCTGTTGCTTTCCTCCATGGTGAAACGATCAGGGGCGTAGCGCACTTCACACATTGCATTACCCATAAGGAGCTGTACATGCCGCAGTTTTTGCGTGGCTGTGTCTTTAGTTGAAAGCCCAGTGGCGATCTGCTCATCTGTCAACGAAAATAATATGCTACACAGGGGACTAGCCAACTGTGTGTTCTGGAGAATCACAGTACGTCCGGCCGTCAGCGAACCGAGCCGGTCGCCAGCAGGCCGTTGACAGCCGGGCTCAGTTCGCTGACGGCCGGCACCGCCCTTTATTTATTTAACTGTGTTTAAACTGCATCATGTAAGTTGCGCTGACAGGCGACAGAGGTCCACAGCTTCCCCGCAGCGAGGCTCCCCCCGCCCTCCAGTTGACAGTTCACGAGCGCCCCCTCCCCCCCCCGTTGACAGTTCACGAACGTCGGCACACTAATACTAATACTAATAATACACTAATTTTTTTTTCAATGGCACTTCATATCAAAAAGGTTGCCGACCCCTGCTCTACACAGAGCTGCACGACAAAGGCAAATGTGTGTGGAATTTCAACACACACAGACATACTTTGTCTGATACTATTTCCAACCATGACAGAGCAAAAATAACTCAGTGTAAGGTCACTGTGTGTTCAGTTTTTCTGAAGCTGCAATATCACAAATCTTGCTAACAGGATACAATAAAACAGGATTGATAATGAAAAGGAACATCCTTGAATAAGCTAACATTACAAATTTCCTTTGAGCAGACCTGAAAGATGCATCAGTCGAATTAGTTAAATACTGCAACCTGTAAAAGGGCCCAGCAGCATAAAATCAAAGAGACGCAAAAGATCGAAGTGCTCTTTTGTGCGCCAGTCAATCCTTATATGAAATACAGTGTTAAATCCCAGGTAAAATAATAGAGTAAGTTCGAGTCTTGAACATATTGTTTTCAGTGATTGCAATAGTATGTTAGATTTCAGTTTCCTTGTATCGTGTCTTGGTACTTATCCTTTTTTTTTACATAAATTAACTTCACAGTACAAACACTTGAAGGCGTGGCTTAAGGAAAACACAAGTGCGTTTTCTCCTTGGGCCGCATGGATATGGAAAAGCGGCAGAAGATACAGGGAAGATTTGAGTATTTGTGTTCTCGATAGTCATTACATTTTGGCTTCTTTCATAGTAATGAACACGGCCACGCCTCTGACCATGTATCCAGTTGTCTTTTTTACATCCATGATGCTAACAGGCTGGCTTTGAGAGTATTAATTACATTAGAAAATAACTTATTAAGGACTTTAATGCAAACCTACAGTAGGTCTACAAGTTGACATGCTAAAATGTTGTAAGTTATGCTTAGCATGTTTTACCAACAGCATGTTTGCGTGCAAATTCAGTGACAATGTATTTAGTAGTTGTTGAGATAGAAAGTGTGATTACTAACAGGTAACAACAGACCACAGACAATATAGTGTGCAAAAAAAATTATTTGCACTCTTGTAGTTTTGCACATTTTTTGGGTGCAACAGAAGATATCGAATTACCTAAAGAAAATTAAAAAAAGAAGATGGCTTTAAGGAAATTGAGACAATGGCTTATTGAGTTTTGAAATAAAAGTTGCTCAAAGGCACCAATCTTTTGTGGTACAGTTGGTTTTGGTTTTGGTTTGAATACTGTGTGGTACCCTGAAGCATTGAAACAAAGCTTCTAATACATGTGGGAAAGAGAGTGAACAAATGTTGCAGGGCTTTACTTCTCTGACTTTATAAAAGGTAGAATAATCACTTTCAGTTTTATATAAACAGCTAATGAGGTTTTTTTGCAATGTCAAGCCTTCGAGAGCAATTCAGTTATTTGATACTGGGAGTCGAGACGAATGAAATGAGATAACCATGTGAAACAAAGAGAGACTTACTGTGTAAATAATTTAAAGGAAAACACTTCTTCAAAAAGGGATACATTCCAATTGGACATGCAGAGAACATAGATCTACATGTTTAATGTATAGGAAAACACTTCTGTATTCATACAATGACCTACAATATAACTGAATCCTTGGCAACAGTTCATTTTAAAATAAATGCTTTTCCAAAAAGCCTATGCCGGGTGCTTCAGAAGTCCTCTCTTCAATGCCTTAAACTAAGATTCATCATCAGCATAGAGAACATGTTCTCTATTCAGCAGACAACCCTGAAAACGTTTCTAGTGTCAAAATCTGCCGAAACATCACTCTGCAGTGAAGATCAGTCTTTGCCTGAACTTACATGCAACTATTTATTTAATTTAAACAGTTTGTACAATTTAAACTATGTTTACATATTGTGCTCAAACTAGCCCACCTTGTACACAGTAATGGAAGAAGTATTCAGATCTTATAACTCAGTGAAAGGAATAATACAGCAGTGTAAAAACACTCTGTAAAGTAAAAGTCCTGCATTTACAATATTACGTAAGCAAAAGTACACAAGTATTAGAAGCAAAATATACTACAGTACCAAATATAAAAATACCCATGATCCAAAGTGGCCTTAATAATGAATATATATTATTTAACTGGATTTGAATGAGTGATGTGTTATTGTGTTTATCATTGTAACTTTTGTTAATGATGAAATATCTTCTATGGCTTTGTATACTGCCAGGTATCTGCATCAATAATAGTACACCATATTTCATTAGTCGATTCAATTGTTCTAATATAAAACAAAACGTACACTTGTATAAGGTTTGTAAATATCATCCTATATTTATATTTGTAGTAATAAGTTTGCTCTATTACAGTGTATTCTAGCTTTTTCTGTATTTCGTATATGTTGTATTCTATAGATATTTATATGTGTTATGTTCATATGTGTATATTTACTTTTTTATTGTATATTATTTTATTGTTAACATGCTGCTCCAAAAAAAACGTTCCCAATTTCTGGATGAATACAGTACATTTAATCTAAATGTGTTTCTCTCTTCTAGTATTGTATAACTATTTCAGTCTGTAAAAGACAGCAATATTTGTTTATATTATAATATTTTGGTAACACTTTATATTAAGGTACACAAATTCACCATCAACTAGTTGTTAATTAACATGCATAGTAGCAGTATATTGGCTCTTTATTAGTCATTATAAAACACTTATTAATGCCTTATTCTACATGACCATATTCTACAGGTAATAGGCCATTAGTTGAGAGTTTTTCTTCAATAACCCTCTAATTAGTGCTTATTTATTGCAAGTAAGGAAGGTGTTGTACATGAGTTTTGGTCTTAATATGCTCTGCTCAATATGGGCCTAATAAGGCAGTAGTGATCCTTAGAGAGGTGAGCCAACACTCTCAACTCCAGCTGAGAATAATCAGCTGCCAATATCATCCCACCTACAGCACAGTACAGAGACACAGCTGGTAGAGCAGTCTGAGACAAGGTTGCAGACATTAAAGGTGACACAAAGCAACTATATCATTATAGTACCACACAAATAGTAATTCTCCCGTAATAACACTTAACAAATATCATCTATTCTTATGTAACAAGACATGAAACTATAAGTGTTAATTAAGTCTAAATAACAAAAAATGAGGAATTTCTATCTAGGAACATGTTCCCTATTTTAAAGTGAAGTCTTGATCATAACCAATAAGCTATTAGTTTCTCTAATTGACCTGAACAGGTTCCCTATTCTAAAGTTGCCTCCTATTCACACTTTGTAAATACATTATAGCACACAACTACTGAAATTAACCTCAACAGTACATGAACAAAGTAGGCACATGTTGAAATATCTGTTTTATTAAACCACTAAAGAGAGGTTCAGACACATACCAAAACATGGCTGATCGTGTTGCTGTGGTCCTGAGTCCTGGATCGCGAGCCCTGGATATTGAGTCGTGGCTGTGCCTGTTGCTGTGGTCCTGCATCATGAGTCCTGGATGGATATCCTCCTGGATTCATCTTCTTATTATAGACACACGCATTTCCAAACATTTGGACTACCTATGTTGTAAATGTATTATCTCTTCGATTTACACACGGCATCTATTGCACGTCTGTCCGTCCTGGGAGAGGGATCCCTCCTCTGTTGCTCTCCCTGAGGTTTCTCCCATGTTCCCCTTTAAACTGTGGGTTTTCTCTGGAAGTTTTTCCTTGTAAGATGTGAGGGTCTAAGGACAGAGGGTGTCGTATTGTCATACTGATATTCTGTACAAACTGTGAAGTCCACTGAGACAAATGTAACATGTGTGATATTGGGCTATATAAATAAACATTGAATGATTGATTGAACATGTTAAGTTTCTCCAAGGCTGAGAACACATATGCAGCCTTTACTTTTTAATAAAAACTGATTTTTAACAGAGTTTATGTATTTGTGATTATACTGTGTGACTTGCTTGTATGTGCTTACACATTAGGTGTACTGTTCTCTCTATGTGTTGTACTGTCCCAGTATGAACAGAGATTAAACAGCCAGCCAGGGAATGAGCAGCCATGCTCCTTTATTGACTTATTTGCAGTCCACTGACATTCAAACGGAGTGAAACTATAAAAAAATAAGTTACAAGGCACTTAATGATCTCATACATGCAAGTGTAACATACACAGATTAACACATAGGACCGCTAAGTGTAAACAAGGTAAATATAGCTAATGCTAGCTGTGCAATAAGCATGTATACAGGCTAGTATATCTAACGCTAGCGTGTATGCTAATGCATTTTCTCATTGAGTTTAAACATCTCCAAATATCATCACATAAACACAATACATGTTACTAATCCTTACAGTGTAAGTGTAACCCCTCGATTCCACCGGGTCCGTCTGCGTTGCGTCACGGCTGCGCCACGGTTTTGGTCCGGCGTCATACCCGTTTCAGGAGCATTTCAGAAGCGGAGCGTCTTGCGTGCCGGCTCACAGTTTTTGTTGATTTGGGCATATTTCCTGGACAGGCTACTTTGTACAGACAAAGTTAATAATAACTGTAATATTCCAGTTATAAACGACATGAATCAAAGATGTGTTGCTGTATTTTAGTGGTAAAAAAATGCATTCATCATCATAATTATTCTATATATATAATTTACACAGTGCCTGTAAACCGGAGGGGAACGCTGGCATTTCTCCTCCTCCTTGAAAGACTACGGAGGGATAAGGTCTGCAAAATTAGTTTATTTTGGGGATTGACTGGATGCTCTGACCGGTCCACTTCCTGCCCGGCGCCTCTGCAACGCCTCACGTCGCGTCGAAAATAGACTTGCATCCTATTTTGAGCGGAGCCCAGCGCCGAGACGCTTCTGGGACGCTTCTGAGCCGTAACGCGGCGCGTCTGGAGGAATAGCACCCATTGACTAGAGTGGCCACGATCTTTGCAAACGCGGCCCAAACGCGACGCAGACGGACCCGGTGGAATCTAGGGGTAAGGCTTACACTTTCACTTACAGTCATTGCTTTCTGACGGACTTGACCCTTTTACTATTCAGGTTGCATAGGGAAAATTAGTAGTAGTCTACTGCCATGCTATTCAGTTCACTTTCTCCTACTTCCTGTACCCGGTTTCCTGTCTAACCTTCAGTACATACACATTTTACAAAAATATAAATCTGCAAATATGAAACATACAGGTCAATATCACCTTGCTATTGGTAGCTGAACTGTCAATACCCCAAAACATATTCTTAGATAGAAATACCAATTTTTTTGTTATTTAGACACAATTAACACTAATAGTTTCATGTCTTGTTACATAAGTTTAGATCATATTTGTTAAGTGTTATTACGGGAGAATTACTATTCTTGTGGTGCTACTGCCTTATTAGGCCCATATTGAGCAGCGCATATTAAGACCAAAACTCATGTACAACAACTTCCTTACTTGCAATAAATAAGCACTAATTAGAGGGTTATTGAGGAAAAACTCTCAACTAATGGCCTATTACTTGTAGAATATGGTCATGTAGAATAAGGCATTAATAAGTGTTGTATAATGACTAATAAAGAGCAAATATACTGCTAATATGCATGTTAATTAACAACTTGTTGATGGTGAATTTGTGTACCTTAATATAAAGTGTTACCAATATTTTATTTTATTAAATATTTATTTTTGTAGTTGATTTGCCAAAATATTTGAGGTCCTTGACCAAAAACTGTGAAATTGGAGGACTTGCGAGGGCTATTTTCTTTGTAAGTTAGCTTTTGCCTTCCCGTTCAACTCATTTTGTTTTATGTACCTTTTCTGTATACATATTGAATATGTTGGAAAAACTAGCTAAAACTAAAGTGTAAGGTCATTAATCCGTTTTTTTTAGACAGAGGCTCCAGTCTGTAACTCAGTTGTCACTTTGTCGGCCAAGGTCTTCAGTTACCTGCTCTCCTTCACCAGAGGTCGGGGGTCGGGACGGGAGACGGAGTGAGTCGGAGAAAGAGATCCGCAGTGTAACTACATGAATAAGAGAAGAGAGGACAGCAGTGTGTAAGGTACACCTGCAGGACGGGCCAGACAGCTGAGATGAGAGGACATGTCGGAGAGATGCCCTCAGTACGGTGGCTGAGAAGTGCAATCGACAATTACAAAGTGTGAAACACTTTAACAAAGCTTGAGACAAATTTACATTTTCTAAAACAAATTTACATTTTCTAAAACAAATTTACATTTTCTAAAACAAATTTACATTTTCTAAAACACTTTTACCAAAGAAAAAACAATTTAACATTAACAAAAACAAATTAACAAGATGCGAAAAACTTTTACAAAGCTAGAGACAAATTTACATTTTATAAAACAAGACAAATTTACAAGTGTCGAAACACTTTAACATTTCCCGAAACACTTTAACCTGTTAAACCCCATTCGCCCGCCGGCGGGGGGAAAAATGCATAATCTGCAGGAAACAGCGTCTGAGGGCTTCTTAATATTTAATAAACTATGAATGTTTTATATCCATGTAACGGGAAGAAACTCAGCGAACTGATCTTTTTTTTTTATAATTCCACATTAAAACGTTAAAACGCTGCTGAAGGTTAATCCATAGGTTAATCCAATGTGTCTGTGTCACTTTTAAATTATTTCTGATAATCCATAAGCAATAAACCTACTTTTCCGGTTTCAGAGCGTGAGATAGGTTCGCTCTGGAAAAAAACTGCATGCACGAAGCCCCCACTTTTTTTTGGTAACGTGTGTGTGTATGTGGAAATTCCCCTTCGATTCTATTGGCTCTAACGGTTAAAGAGATGTCAATCACCAAAATCGACCAATGGGTTCCAGAGAAACGGCAAAAACGCCCATTTCCACCCAAATCCCCCCAGAGGTGGAGTTTTTTTTGCTAAACCTCTCTAAAAAGGTCACATGTCATTTGTTTTGCATCAATCTTGATACAGGGTACTTATTATATGTTGTACTTTGGATTCCTAAAGCTTTTAGTCTACCTTACCATCAGAGTTGGCGTTTACAAAGTAACGCGTTACTGTAATAATATATACTACTTTTGTCGGTAACTGAGTAGTGTAACGCGTTACTTTTATAATTCAGTAGTCACACTACAGTTACTAACATTGCCCCGACACGCATTACTTCGTTACTTTTATAAAATCAGTCATAATCACACTGGCAGACAAGAGGGGTTTCCGCCGCAGGTTTATATGTACGTAATCTGTGCGACTTGCGCGTCCATATCTCCACGTGGTACATGCTGTGTGAACTCGCCGGAGGCTCGCAGCGGGGGAGGGGGGGGGGCGCATAAAGCAGACTCTTCACGCTAACGAAGGATCACTTCTTCTTCAGGGAAGGCTACCTAGTACGCAGGCTACTGTCCCGCAGCTGCTGCCTCTCTGTTGGACTCCGGTACTGCACATTACTCGAGAGAAATGTTTTTGCTTTAAGTTAAAGTGGACCTATCATGCTATATTTAAATGATATATTGTAGGGCCATACCTATATAAGGTATATTTATACGTTTCTGTTTTCAAAATACCAAACAGATCATGCATTTTAGCCATGCCTCATTTCGCTCTATGTGCTGTTTGCTGTCTACGGGTCTGATTCTGCTGACCACGCCCCCCTGCAGGAGAGGGTAGCCGTGCTCTGATCCAACACAGTCTCACGGCATTTCGTGTTATAGTCACGAAATTAATCTATTGATTCGTGTTCACCAACACGATTTCCCCATTTTTTTCGTGTCACACAGAATGATTTTAAAAGCAATGTAAATAATAACAAATTAAAAGGAAAAAGACATTTAAAAAAATACAAATGTAAGTATTCTGACACAGAACGATTTTAGAAGCAATGTATTTATATTGGTAGTATGTTTCGTGCCTGCACCAAATAATAACAAATTATAAGGAAAAAAGATGACATAAAATACAGATTTCAGTATTCTGAGGCTCTGAGCCCCATTTATTTTCCTCATTGATGGCAAAAAAAATCTGACATTATACAATTTAAAATAAAAGGGATAGGGTTAGGCTTAGGGTAAGATATTGAGTAAGAACATGTTTTTATGAACCACACAGCTTCTGGTCTTCCAAGACCCGACCGGACAAAAAGACATGTTGCAGGCACGAAATATATACTATATTGGTATACTACCAATAGAAATACATTGCATTTAAAATCGTTCTGTGTGACAAGAAAAAAATGTGAAAATCGTGTTGGTGAACACGAATCAATAGATTAAATTAATTTCGTGACTATAACACGAAATGCCGTGAGACTGGGTTGTCTGATCAGCTGCTGGGCTGTCAGAAGAGGGGGAGAAAAAGAGATCTCCGGCCTCCGTGTTTTATTATATAGAGTCGTTATTCATTTGTTTTAAAGCTCAATAAATAACAAAGAAGACCTTTGACCGGCACTTTTCTAATTTTGTCCGGAAGATTTAAACTTTAACGGACATCTTGACCGGCGAAAGTAACTGAAACTGAAACTCTGCCGCACGGTCCCCTCGTTCCTTGGAAGAGGCGGAGAGGTGGGTGTTTGTCATAGATCTGCTGGTGGACTAACCGGAGAGAATTACAGTGCTTGCCTCGACGGGGAGGGATTGCTCAATGCAATGCCTCCCCGCAAGCGTTTGCAGCGGGAGCAAACGCTTGCCTCGGGGAGGGAGAAAAAAAGCCACAGCGGAGAATAAACAGAAGGGTAACCATGGTAATGTTGTAGCAAACACCGTGGTGGTGGCTTTAAAGCCCACCTCCGCTACGCGCCGTCCGTTAGATGAGCCTGGTTAGATTTAATAATAGGAGTTCAAAACACCGGAATAAAGGTTATAACAATAATCTGATTTTACTGGTAAAAAACACTTATACAAGTTTACAGAGTACTCTGGACTTCCAGTTCTACTGCCGTGCAATAGAGTGGCGAAGTCCCTCCCCTTCCGGTGGACCTCCATGGGACCTTATTTCGGAAAAATTATGTATTGAAGTCAATGGAGAGAGAAAGATTATCTTTCGATCCCGTTTGAATTGTGCCACGAATTACACATATGATGTTTGTCAATTTAAAAGATAATTTTGCAAGTCAAAAAAAAAAAAATGTGTCGTAAAACTGTGAAGTAACACATTTGTTTGTGTGAAACGCTCAATGAACTACATCTCTGGTCAACAACACACGTCACCAAGATGGCCGTCACTACGGTCTTGTCAACAAAACGATTGACTTCCCTCACTATCACCACAATGAAACACGTCCTGAAGAATGTCATGCAAAGCTGCCTGCCTGCCTTCCTTTGATTCTCTCTGAACTGCCTGGTCGTTTTAATGTTTAATGTCAACCATTTGTGCAGATAGCATGAAGTAGAAAAGATCGCTAGCGTTAGCGTTAGCATTTCTCCCCCGGGCTTAAATTGTGTATTATAGAGTGACAGTACTCTTCAAAGGGTTCACAAAATATGACTACTACTCTTACTGTTTAACATTTTGGGTTACTTAATGTTACTTCATGTTAAGGCTAATAAAAATGACAAGGCTGTAATGCTAACTAACGTGCTAGCTACTAGCTAGGTAGCTAACTTGATCAAGCCACTCCTGGTCCTTTCATCAGACGGGAAGCAAAAGAACGAGCAAGACCCATTGCTGGTATGAACAACCTGGTACTAAGCACACAGGCATCTTGTTAAAGTTATCTTATCTTAGCCAGCGCCGTATAGATAGATTCTATCTATATGGCATTATCTTATCTTAGCTATCTCTATTTTAGTGGAGGAAAACAATTGTGACATCACTTACGCGACTCTGGGATTTGTAGTCTTTCTAGTTGCGTATTTTTCATAGTCTTATATTTCAACAGTTTTACGACAAACTCTGACTTTTTTGACATGGAAATGATTTTTTAAGATTGACAAACATCATATGTGTAATTCATGGCACAATTCAAACGGGATCGAAAGATAAGTTTTCTCTCCCCATTGACTTCAATGCATAATTTTTCTGAAATAAGGTCCCATTACCCGGAAGTAAGTGGGCGTGACTTTGCCACTCTATACAGGTATCGGGACCGGCCAGTCAGAAACAGGAAGCATTTTGCATGAATAAACAACAGTATTCATAAACATTTTTGGGGCGGGGATGTGTTGACTCTTCCGTCCCATTTTACTCCGAAGCGAATCAGAGAGTCCGTGGGGAGGAGCTGTGTGAGCTGCTCACTCCCCCAGGTGTTTTTACTGGTTGGATTCACTTCTGGTCGGGTCCAATACAGCGAATCAGAGTTCTGGGAAAAAAGTATGTTTCTTCTGAACAGAGCGTGAGACACAAGGGCCCGTTCTCATTTCATCAAATGTCCCTCCTCGACTCCTATCCTCGAGACTTAGTCCCGCCCACAGGAGATGCGAGCGGAGGAGCCGAGGAGAGAGGAGGGGAAGCAGCAGGCGGTTAGAGAAATGAGAACTACTCTCCTCTGAGCGGTCATTTTAAAGAAACGTCCATTAATGATGACAGGAGGCACAGCAGCCCTCTGTCTGATGGACAGATGTGTTCATGACGACTTATATATTTACTTTTAATTCATTCACAGTGCGGTATAATGAGACAATAACAGGCTACAGATGCGGACATACACACAGACACACACACATATGTATATATTTATATAAATATATACAATTTCAGAATCAAACAGAGCACTCTCATAATAACGTAACACTATCAGAGACTGGATATATCCCTCTCCCCTCTCTGGTCGCTACAATGAGGGAAATAAATGACGGGCCAAAAGTTTTATTTACAAGTATTACAAGTAAGCAGAGGACACCAAACCAACTGAGACTTGTCTGTCCGCTGCATCTACGCACACACTGTACCACACACACCTACACCACACACAAGCACCTACAGCTCCTAAAGCATAATCAGGCTACAGCCGTTGTGTATTTTATTATGTGAAGCACTAAATGGTTTTAGAAAAATATCGACTTTGTTTGTAGATATCTACTAAACTAAAACAAATAAAGAGAGTAGGCCTGTTATACTGAGTGATATATATTTTACACACTGCTCTGCTTTCTGCATGGACCTCACAGCTGTTCTCACTGTAAACATCGCATCGCGATGAAAGCAGTTAATAAAATAATATCCAGGGGATACATGCAGAGCTGTCATTGGCTGAGATCAGTCCGGCCGTGCGTCACGACTCTTTGAAACATCTCTGTTGCCGGAAATGCATCCACGTAGGAGCCGTGGAGGACCCATCAGTGTATCCTCGGTTATAGCTCCTCCAGAGAGCCTCCTCGACGCTCGATGCTCGGTCCTCGATGTGCATTTTGAGAAATGAGATGTCCTTCAACATGGCGCGCTAAAATTCATTTCCGGGTCACTACCAGAGGACCGAGGAGTCGAGGAGGGACATTTGATGAAATGAGAACGGGCCAAGGACAGAGTCAATCTTTATCTCTGCACCTGTATTCACTCCTTTACTTTCCCAAGGAATATTTCACACAAACTATTCTTTCCCAGACAACCAAACATTGTACACAGATATATTGATGCCCAGAAAGGACCTTGAAAAGAATATGTGTGTGTGCTGGTGGGAGGAGGTGTATGTGTGTGTAGCAGGATATCTGGGTCAGTGAGTGTAGGTGAGAAGAGAATATATATAGGATTACTTAACCTGTTAAGCACCAAGCCTGTTTTTCATGTTTCAGGCTCGAAAATGACATGCCCAAAACAAATGACTACAACTTAACTTCTAAAAGGGTTATATGAATAATTTCTTTTATCAAAGCAAGGTTACATCTGTGAGTTGGATGTAGAAGTGTCAGAATCAATATAAATGTTTTTTATTTTAAAGAAAATTCTGATTTTACATAGTAAAAAACTGTAAATTATAGTGTCCGTCCAAAAATTATTCTTTACAGATAGTGAAAACTACCCTTGGATGATGGGTTAGTAGACTAAAAGCTTTAGGAATCCAAAGTACAACATATAATAAGTACCCTGTATCAAGATTGATGCAAAACAAATGACATTTGACCTTTTTAGAGAGGTTTAGCCAAAACCACCCCATCTCTGAGGTGATTTGGGTGAAAATGGGTTTTTTCCCATATCTCTGGCCCCCCTTGCTCGATTTTGATGGTTGACACACCCTTCTGACCGTTAGAGCCAATAGAATCGAAGGGGGAGGCCCACATACACACTCATTGTAAAGAGAAAAGGTGGGGGCTTCGCGTCTAGAAATCGAAAACAAATTCAAAGTATTTCTCTTTCTGGAATATAGAAACTAAAAAGCAGTTTTATTGCTTATGGATTATCAGAAATAATTTCAAAGAAGGCACAGATACATAGGATGAACCTATGGATTAACTGCAGCATTGTTTTTTTATCGTTTTAATTCCATTGAAGACCAGTTTTGACCAAGGTAAGCCATGTTAGCGTTTTTAGCTACCTATCGCCACAGTGTTATGATGTACGCTTTCGTTTACAGCGTCGCGAATGTTTATCACTGAGTGTTGAGGAGGGCACCACTAGATTCAGTGTCTCCAGGACACCAAAAACGAGTGGTTGGCTGTGCATCTAGGATAAGTAATAAGGGAGTTATGAGTGAGTTTATGTGCCGTTAAAAAAAAAAAAGTTCGCTCGTGGCTAATTCAGAGGCTGAGTGCTAGCATTGTGGTTTTTTTTTGAAAAAAAAAATTAAAAAGATCATTAGCTGAGTTTCTTCCCGTTACATGGATATAAAACATTCATAGTTTTATTCAATATTAAGATTCCTTAGACGTTGTTTACTGCAAATGACGCGTTTTTCCCCCCGGTATCGGGGGGGCCGTGCGTAACAGGTTAAAACAGTTCAAACATACATGTTCACTAAAATACAGTTCAAAATAATACATGTTTACTTCAATACAGTTTAGAACCATATCTGTTAACTTTAGTAACTATGGTCTTCTTCGCTGCTTTTGTGGCAGACTACAGCGCTACTTACAGGCCTGGCATATATACTACAGCGTCTCCAGCGCTTTCGAGCAGCAATGGCCGGCCGTGGCCCAACCCCACATTCCCCTGATAGGTGGAGAGTTGGCCCAATAGCCGTAGCGCCACCGTCCTGACGTCAGGACAGTGTTCAAATCTGGATCAGTTTTTATCAGATCCGTTGCAGCCCCTTTTTTAGAGATTTGGGTATGGAGGAAAATAGAGAGGGTTGTGTTTTCTGACACTTGGTGAGTTCCCTGGAACACCGGGGACACATATTCATGTATACAAGACGTACACAAGTGCATTTTGCATGATAGGTCCCCTTTAAACATTCGGGGCTTTCCAGAAAACATCCGGGGCTTGAGCCCAAGTAGCCTCTGAGGCAGAGCTGGGAGGACAATAAGGAAGTGCCTCAAACTGTAGTTCATCTAGTGGCCAGTAGGAGCAGTCTGCAGGGGTCAATTTCCATAGAACCCCATGTTAAAATGCCCAACTTTACAGCAGAAATAAACATGTTTACATCGTTGTTCAAAAAAAAATATTCTCTGTATAGTTAGATTCCCCCTTCGTGACTATGGATTGGGGGGTGAATTTTTTCTCAACTCATCTGTTTCATTAATATTCAGTCTTAAAGGTGGGGTAGGTAATTTTGGAGAAACCAGCTCGAGTGTGCTAGAATTTGAAAATACACAACCGGAAAAAATCTGCCACTTCCTTACAGAGCCCCTCCTCCAACACACACGAACGCGCACATGACCAATGAGGGTACAAGATAAGTTTGTGCACAGATGGAAGGCTGACAGGCAGGTAGGCCATCCAGTTATTTTAGCCGGGCCAGCTAAAATTATCGGTCGTGCTTTTCACAGCACTACGGCTTCCACACATTACATTTTTTAATGTATTTCTTGTCAAAGCATCTAATATATTCATTGCTATCGGGATGTTAAGAGCATTCCATGGAATATAACAAAAAGTATTTCTGAAATAAATTACCGACCCCACCTTTAAAGTTATGCATAAATTAGGACGTGGTCACATTGAGTGACAGCTCTGTCAAGTGACTGCTGCTGTTAGCTTCTTGTCTCTCTGCTAGCAGCTCCGTGATGCTACGGGCACTCTGCCTGGTCAGTTCAACCGGGGGACACAACTTGAACCCGGCCGTGTTTGTTTGTTCTTCATACTTATATCGGACTATTGTGACTCGCTCTGCCGTTAAAACAGACGGTGCATGAATGCGGTTTTGCGGTAAGTGAAATTCGAGTACTTTATTTATGTGTTTTGGATTTTAATCAGCTACGTAATGAATGTTAAGGCTTGGGTTAGCGTGTAAGGCAGTGGTAGATAGCTACATCTGTGCTAACGATGCTAAGTAGCCTCCAAGTTAAAACTAAATAGAGAAGTGTTAAGCGTTAAGTGGGATAATACTGTAAAACAAACGGCTTCTGTTTGAGGTTGGTAAAATAAGGTCATCCTTGTAAGTTAGAGAGATATTTGATTATGTAGGTAACTGTATGCATCGCTAAGGTTAATTTAAATGTGCTATGCTCGAGTATGTAGACAAGCTAATGTCAAAGTAGTGTTGAATAGCAGCGTAGTGTATGTGAAATCAACCTCACAATAAGATGTGTGTATATTACAATTATTAATGTCATATTTCAAGATGATTACTATATTACAATATGGTTTGTTGAGCTGGAGTTCATTATTGAGCTTACACGTTAACGTCACAGTCATATCTGAAGAACGAACCCAAACCTTGTTGTTTTTATTAATTGTATTACCAAATTGGTATCAAATAAATAGTAAGTATTGTAATACCAATGCTTACTATTTATTTGATTTTCATTACGCTTGTGAAACTGACTAATTGTGGCTGTAGAACGTGAACATGTAACTTAATGCCTGCATTTAAGGACGATGAATAGCCTACAATGCTTTAGGGATGATTTGTAAAAAATATTAGATCAGACGTTATGTGTGCTTCAGTTAAAATTAAGCTTATTCATTGCATTTAATTTGTTCTTCCAAAGTTACAGTAAAATAAAAAGGACCCTGACTCGGACAATACACAATGCAACATGTTCAACAGAAGAGAATAAGTTATATTTTTTTGTATACATGGTACTTTACATATATCTGTTTGTTTAAAGTGTCCAGGGGCCTCATTTATAACGCCTTGCGTAGGATTCACGTGGGAAGGTTGCTTACGTAGGACAAAGCAAAAAAATAGGAACAGAAATGTTCCGACATTTTCCGATTCACAAAACATTGCGTACCGGCGAGGGAAGTGCGTACGGCACTTCCTACGCCTGTTTCCCTTTATAAATCACAATCGACTCGAAAATGCGGCGCAGCTTTTGCGGGCTTCACGTAACGCCCATATTTGCCTATAAATAGTCAAAGAAACACCCCGTATTAATATTCATTCAGACTGACTGCATGAAGAAGATCGCAGGAAATGAGGACAGAACAGCTAAAAAAGACATCTCACACCGTGTCAGATTTAGGTTATTTTGGGGATGTCGAGATAAATCATATTGTTTGGTGGATGCATTTTGAACCAGAGTAGCAGCATGGAGGTCGGATCGTCACCAAAATAAATAAATAAGTGGTCAGAAAAAGGTTAATGACAAAAAAAATACACATAACCTTCCTCAGGCAGTGTGTTTGTACCGGGGACAGGAGACACCCCCTTGATGAGAAACTCTAAGAAATTATCGGGGAATCCCTCCGGAGTGGAGTCATGATGACTGGATCTGAATTATTTTCCAAGTCCCTATCGACTTCGCCACCACCGCCCTAATCTGAATTATTATAATAATTAATATGGGGGTGCCCACCTCAACACTCAGTGATAAACATTTGCGACACTATAAACGAAAGCGTACATCATAACATGTAGAGCTAGGTAGCTAGAAACGCTAATATGGCTTACCTTGGTCAAAACTGGTCTTCAATGGCATTAAAACGATAAAAAAACAATGTTGCAGTTAATCCATAGGTTAATCCAATGTGTCTGTGTCCTCTTTGAAATGATTTCTGATAATACATAAGCAATAAAACTGCTTTTTCGTTTCCAAATGCCAGAGCTAGAGATAGGTCCACTCTGCTGCAAATTGACATGCGCGCAGCCCCCACCTTTTCTCTTCACAACGTGTGTGTGTGGGGGCCTCCCCCTTCGATTCTATTGGCTCTAACGGTCAGAAAGAGGTGTCAACCATCAAAATCGACCAAGGGGGGCCAGAGATAAAAACATTTTCACCCAAATTTAATTTAATTTCAAACCTTTATTTATCCAGGTTGTATCCCATTGAGATCATTGATCTCTTTTTCAAGGGAGACCTGCTCAAGTAGGTTCCACACGAAACATTAAAAACATAACAGAGCAACAAAAGGACATCATACAGTAGCATTACAGGGATTACAATTTACATAACTATTAGGGATGTCCCGATCACCTTTTTTTGCTCCCGATCCGATTCCGATCATTTGATTTTGACAATCTGCCGATACCGATTTTTCCCGATCCGATCTTTGTGCAATGCATTAAGAGAAAAAAAAGGAGAAAAGCATTCAAGTTGTCCCTTAAACCCCACGTTCTCCACCACAGATAACGGCTGGTCATCCAACGCGATGAATTCAGCTATCTTGGCTGTTCTTTTTCCTTTTCACTGTTCTGGGGCAGTTTCTCTTTCCTTTTAAAAGTCTCTGAAAGTGTCGGTTGTTTCAGTGCCGTTACCTGAGTGGCCGCTGTGTACTCGTCGTGTTGTTGTTGGTGTTTGTTTCTCAGGTGGCGTATTAGATTGGTCGTGTTGAACGTAGCTCTGTTCTTTCCACCACGCGGAACCTCCGCCTTGCAAACATTGCATCTGGCTGTTACACTGCCTTCGCTTTCAATTTTATAATACTTCCAAACTCCTGACATTTTCTCTGTCCCGACTCCCGAGTCACCAGCTGAACGTAGCCTCTTGTTAGCTTACTGCTGCTATTAGACACTGCGCCCACTCTGTTGCCAGATTTGAGAGAAATAAGCAACCAGGTCTATGAAAACAAGCCCAAAAGAAGCAACACATACATGATGTTGTGTAATTTTAAACCAAAACTAAGGCCTCAGGATGACTTTAAGATGTGAACATGGTCATTTTTGTTTTGTAACATTAAATGAAATAATAAAAATATTTTATTAAAAAAAAATAAAAAATTCCCGATCACCGATTTTTTTCTCCCGATTCCGATCTTTTGAAAATCACGTGATCGGCTCCGATCCCCGATCACGTGATCGGATCGGGACATCTCTAATAACTATCCACATGCACAGGTACCAACAGCTTCCGATTGAGTAGCATCCAACCGAGCTTTAAAAACATTTAGTGGCACCAGATTGCTCAATTTCCATTTTAATTGCAGACTATTCCAGGACAGTGGAGCTGCGCATCTAAATGCTATCTTCCCTAAGACAGTCCTAGCAGTTGGCACATTTAATAAAACCACAGCATGCAATCTCAGGCAGTAGCCACTTACAATTCGCCGTGAGATCAGGGAGCAGATGTAGGATGGAAGTTTCCCTAACATGGCTTTATATATAAAAATGTACCAGTGACTGAGCCTCCGTACAGTTAGCGAAGGCAAACCAGCCCTTGCATACAGGGTACAGTGATGGGTTAATGCTTTACAGTTTGTCACAAATCTCAGTGCGCTGTGATACGCAGCATCTAACTTGACCAGGCAATTAGCAGGTGCATTCATATAAATCAAATCACCATAGTCCAGCACAGGTAAAAAGGTCACAGTGACTAGCCTTTTTCTGGCCTCGAGTGAGAAACAGGACTTGTTCCTGTAGAAGAAACCTAGCCTAACCCTCCGTTTTTTAAGCAGGTTATTGACATGACATTTAAAAGTGAGACAATCATCAAGCCAGATACCAAGGTATTTGTAACAGGCAACCACTTCAAGTTTTATTCCTTGCGTAGTTAAAATATCTAAAACAGGCTCTGGTGTCTTTTTAGCTTTTGAAAAGAGCATTACCTTGGTTTTATCAACATTTAAAAGAAGCTTTAGTTCAGAGAGCTGAGTCTGAATAATGTTAAAAGCAGCTTGCAATTCAACAACAGCGTCCTTAATGGAGGGACGTGCACAGTACATAACGGTATCGTCCGCATAAAAATGTAAGGTTGCTCCATCGACATTTTCACCTAAACTATTGATGTAGATGGAGAATAAAAGTGGACCTAAAACAGAACCTTGAGGAACACCATTAGTAATGTTTAACCACTCAGAAGACAGCCCATCAAAATGAACACATTGGGACCTTTCAGAGAGGTAGTTCACAAACCACCCCACTGCATGACTGGATATGCCAATACTGAGTAGCCTCTGCTTTAAGATGCGATGATCAACGGTATCAAACGCTTTGGAAAGGTCAATAAATAGAGCTGCACAGCTCTGCTTATTATCTAAAATACTCGCCACATCATTCACCACTTTCATTGTGGCAGTGATGGTGCTATGTTGCTTTCTGAAGCCTGACTGATGTTTAGACAGGATGTCATTTGTACATAAAAACACCTTTACCTGCTCACTCACTAGGCGTTCAAGAACCTTAGCCACAACTGTTAATTTAGAGATGGGCCTATAATTATTTAAAACAGTTGCCTCCACTCCTTTCAGCAAAGGCAGGACATACGCTGACTTCCACAATTTTGGAATTGTGTTTTTGCTGAGGGAGAGGTTAAAAAGAGTAGTGAGAGGTGGAGCAATGAAATCTGCAGCTATCTTTAAAAATAAAGGTTCTATGTTATCCGGGCCGGCCGGTTTCTTAGGATCTAACTTGGTTAAAGCTTCACGAACAACATCAACAGTAAAAGGAGTCAAACTAAAAGGGTTTTCCAAAACACGTTTTTCAGAGTCACAGACTGTGGTGTTCACAGAAGCAGAGTTAGTCACAGAATCAAACAGAGAGCCACAGGACACAAAATGCTCATTAAAACAATTTAACATAGTGGCCCTGTCCGATATAGTGCCAGATGCTCTGGTAATGCACGGAGGTAGCTCATTACGGATATCACCGGTGGATATCGATTTTATGGCTTTCCAATATTTTCCAGGATTATTCAGGTTCTTTGTGGTAACTGACAGATAATACTTAGACTTAGCACTTTTTATTTGTGATGTGAAGTGTTGGAGCACAACACCTAGGTGGTGGCTGAAAGCCCCCCCCTCTGCTACGCGCCGTTCGTTAGATGAGGCTGACTCTATTTAATAAAGAAAGGAATTGAAAACACCGGAATCAAAAGTTATAACAATTATCTGAGTTTACTGGTAGGAAACAAAACACGTATACAAGTTATTACAGAGTACTCCGGACTTCAGGTTTCTACTGCTGTGCGATACAGGTATCGGGGTCAGCCAGTCAGCAAACAAAAAGCATTTTACATACAAAAACAACAGAATTCATATCCATATTTTGGGGCAGAGATGTGTTGACTTCTTCCTTCCCATTTTACTCCGAAGCGAATCAGAGAGTCCGTGGGGAGGAGCTGTGTGAGCTGCTCACTCCCCCAGGTGTTTTTACTGGTTGGATCCACCTCTGGCCGGGTTTAATACAGCGAATCAGAGTTCTGGGAAAAAGTATGTTTTCTTCTTGGATTTGAAAGTTCACAAGGGCAGAGTAACTTGTATCTCTACACTGATATTCACTCCCTTATTTTCCCAACAGGTTTTCACATAAACTATTCTTTCTCAGACAATTAAACCTTGTGCACAGATATAATGAGCCCAGAAAGAACCTTGAAAAGAATATGTTTGTGTGCTCTTAGTATAATGAGGTGTATGTGTGTGTAACAGGACCTCTGGGTCAGTGAGTTGCAAGTGAGAACACAATATCTATATATGTGATTACTTAAAACAGTTCAAACAATACATGTTTACTAAAATACAATTCAAAATAATACATGTTTACTTCAATACAGTTTAGAACCATATCTGTTTACTTCAATCCCTCTTTTGATCTCACCTCACGAGATCAACATATAGCATTTGAAACATTACCACTGTCATTCTTTTCTACTGTGTCTGTCCCATCATTTATATAAATCCATCAGAAGCTGGGATTTAGAGCACTTTAAACCTTTAGGAACAGTCCACTACAACAACTTCTTATGACAGTGGAGGGAGACTAAAATATGTTTAAAAAAGTTTGTCCTTGTCAGCTGAGTCATCGTACTCTTCCCCCTCCGACGCATAGGCCAACAAGGGCATTTGGTACGAAGGGGAAAGGGCAACTTTTCCCTCAATGGTGGAACTGATGAGTCTAACACACAATGAGCGGATACAAGGCACACAACAACAACCACATGTCACTAAAATGGCAATAAAAGTAGCCACAGAAATTAGAAGAGACATTATCAAACGTTTCCCTCTTTTGGTAACACATAGTTCTGTAGAATAAAAAAATACAAATCCCTTAAATTATGGGATATAAAAATAAAGTTGAACGTTCCTCAAAAAAAAATTGATTGTTAAAACAAAGTTCCACACCGGCTATCTCAACCTGTTTCAGCGGGAAGTGGAGTTCCCTGTGCCGTCTTGGTTTGCCATGTCTTCGTCCCCCCAGCCCGCTGATGGCGGCTTCCGGGTCGATGCTGGAGAGATGTCCTGATCCTCCTCCTCCGGCCCGCTGATGGCGGCTTCCGGGTCGATGCTGGAGAGATGTCCCGATCCTCCTCCTCTGGCCCGCTGATGGCGGCTTCCGGGTCGACTGCTGGAGAGATGTCCTCCCGATCCTCCTCCTCTGGTCCGCTGATGGTGCCTCCTGGGTCGACTGCTGGAGAGATGTCTTCCCGATCGCACACTGGCTCCAGTGGTACCAGTTGTCTCCCTTTCCTTCTAGGCGGACGGCATGGGAGGTCCTTTGGGTCACTCGGTAGGGGCCGGAAAACCTGGGGTTGAGTCACTTAGGCCTGATGACTTTCAGCCAGACAAACTCTGCTGTGTTGGCCTCATGTTTCTCGGGTCCCCCTTTGGCGTCAGCAACCTGTGTGGAGAAGTCTCATACCAAGCCCTTAAGTTGCTGGAAATATGGTTTTGAACTCATCTCTTCTACTTCTTTAGTGTTTATTGGCGGTTGGCAAAGCAACTTAGACGTTGGTGGCATTATCGCCACCAACTAGACTGGAGTGTTGACAAAAGACTATGCAGAAAACAATAAACAAAAGAAATAAAACAAAACCGAACCAAAGAGAAACAAACAAACGAAGCAAAACAGAACCAAAACTAGATTAGTTTAAATGTATCAATTTCTCTTAAAAACGTAATAATCTCACATACATATTGCCTGATCTACATCCCCCCTTTTTCTGAAATAGAATGCCGTTAACGGTGTTCTCATTTTCAGAAATATCGAGCCTTATATATCAGTTATTAGATATCAGTTATATATTATATATTATTATTACTTATATATCATATGTCCAGCAGATGGAGCCAAACCTTAATTTATCATTAGTCTCTGTTTGTTTTGTGCCACACCCTATTGGCCACCATATGGTAGCACCTGACCAGTTGCTCGCGGAAGCTTCCGGAAATTGGAGCTCCTATTTCATTTTTTTCAAAATCTCCTTCCATGATTGACCTCGTTTATATTATCTGACTATGTTGATATGTGTTCGTTTTGTATTTATTTAATATACTGGACAATGCTTGTCTTTACTCTTAACGTCCTTATTGTATTTATTTGAATGCCCTGTCCTTAATTAAAAAAAAAAATATTTTGGAATATTGTAACACTCCCTGTTCGCCACCAGAGGGCGGCAGCTGACCACGAATGAACTTCTCCTCTCTCACTGTGTCTGCAAATTTGCCTGACAGGTTTACTTATATGCTTTTATCTAAATTATTACACAGATTTGACTTAAAAAATCACACAGAGTTTATTCCCTTATACAGACTTTGTACTATCTGAATTCTATCTCTGTGTACTACTTCTTTTCTAAGTATGTACTGTGTACAGAGTGGTGTTCTTAAATTATGTTTGCAGTTTTACACACATTTTATCCCCATACAGTCAGGCAGATTTTTATTGTGCGATGTATATTTCAACAGATAGCGTGACTTCCTGAAGCAAGCTTCTACAACCCCCTTACGGCGATTGCGGCTTCAGGCAAGGAGTCGGAACCCAGTCAACAAAATCTCTTTATCGTCACGTTTAATGAGCCTGATTAACCCCACAGCAAGAGTTGTGATGAGATTCGGTCGTTCCAAATAGTTAGTTGGAGGTCGCGTCTCTCTCCTCAAATCACCCACAATATAACAATTACAGTAAATGTATACAGTTAAAGCGTCTGCGAAGATAACCGCATTAATCAATCTTATCATGATCTACGGGGAATTTAACCCTTCTGTTTTTTACATCAACGCAGTCTTTAATAA